>WKFP01013209.1:32744-44603 GCA_011057875.1 Pterocles orientalis | reverse complement strand
TTGCTAGGATGTTGCTATTTGTTCTCAAGGACGAGATACATTCAGCCTCTCTCCTCTCAATAGACAGAGAGAGAGCCTGGCTTCTAGCTTGGGATTTGCTTTTAAGTCAAGATTGAGAAGCAGACTGACCAATTATTCCATCCCATGCACGTCATACGCAGTATATAGGAGAAGACTCTTCTAGGAGTGTTGTCTTTGCACTTCCGGATTCGTCTCGCTTTGGGGAGCCTGCGTTCGCTCTCCCAAGGCCTTTCCCCCCCCTTCCCCCCACGGTCGCCGTTAGCTCTCGGCCCGGGACACTCGTTTATCTCCGTTCCGTGAGTTTTGGCATCCTCCCTCTCTCGGAGGATCGTTAGCTGTTTTTTTTTCCCTGCTTCGGTCAGCTCTCGGGCTGGGACGCTTGGGCTGTTATCTCCGTTCTGTGAGTGCCTCCGGGAGCGGTGCACCCCCTTTCCCCCCTTTCCCCCCCGTTTCTGGGGGAATCGTCTGTGCGGTTTCTGAGGATTATTAGCTGGCAACAGGCCGAGCCTTTTTGGGGGGGCAGTATCATTGTCAACAGGCCGAGCCTTATTCGGGGAGGGGGGGGCAGCATCATTGTGTATCACCTATTCTCTCCCTCCTTTGGGGCCATTGGCTGGGAGTGGGCTGGGCCTTTGGTCATCAGGTGGGGAGGGGCAGTATCACTGTGTATCACATTGCATTTTTGTATATAGTATTATTTCTAATATTATTGTAGTTTAGTAATTAAATTGTCCTTATCTCAACCCACGAGTCCTCTTTGCCATTTACCTCTTTAATTCTCTCCCCTATCATTGGGTGGGGGCAGGGACTGTGTGAGCGGGTGTGTGTGGTTTGGCCCCCAGCCAAGGGCCAATCCACCACACTTGCTCACTATAGTGAAATGGATTTAATTGTTCACAAGGAACAGATGGGACAGATTTGTTTTTTGAAGAATTTAATGGAAGTTACCAGTTCTCTCATTTTCCCCATTTTTCAGCACCTTGCGACTGTAAAACTGAGTTGTGCTGACTTCCATCTGATCATGCCAAAGTTGATCTCAAAACACAGTGAAGATTTCTTCAATCTTCTTTCAGAGAGGGATGGAGTCTAGTTGGAGGCCTGTATCTAGTGGAGTTCCTCAGGGTTCAGTATTGGGACCAGTGCTATTCAATATATTCATCAACGACTTGGATGAGGGAATAGAGTGCACCCTTAGCAAGTTTGCTGATGATATGAAACTGGGAGGAGTCACTGACACGCCAGAAGTCTGTGCTTCCATCCAGCGAGACCTAGACAGGCTGGAGATTTGGGCGGGGAAAAATTTAATGCAGTTTAACAAGAGCAAGTGTAGAGTCTTGCATCTGGGCAAGAAAAACACCAGGTTCCACTATAAGCTGGGTACTGACCTGTTGGAGAGTAGGGTAGGGGAGAGGGACCTGGGGGTCCTGGTGGACAGCAGGATGACCATGAGCCAGCACTGTGCCCTCGTGGCCAAGAAGGCCAATGGCATCCTGGGGTGTATCAGAAGGGGGGTGGTCAGTAGGTCAAGAGAAGTTCCCCTCCCCCTCTACTCTGCCCTGGTGAGACCGCATCTGAAATATTGTGTCCAGTTCTGGGCCCCTCAGTTCAAGGACAGGGAACTGCTGGAAAGATTCCAGCGCAGAGCCACAAAGACGATGAAGGGAATGGAGCATCTCCCTTATGAGGAAAGGCTGAGGGAGCTGGGTCTGTTTAGCTTGGAAAAGAGGAGACTGAGGGGTGACCTTACTAATATTTATAAATATGTGAAGAGTGAGTGTCAGGAGGATGGAGCCAGGCTCTTCTCTGTGACATTCAGTGATAGGACAAGGAGCAATGGGTGCAAGCTGGAACACAGGAGGTTCCACTTGAATATGAGAAAAAACTTCTTTACAGTGAGGGTGACAGAGCAGCGGAACAGGCTGCCCAGAGAGGTTGTGGAGTCTCCTTCTCTGGAGGCATTCAAAGCCTGCCTGGATGCATTCCTGTGTGATCTGATCTAGGTGTTCCTGCTCCGGCAGGGGGATTGGACTAGATGATCTTTCGAGGTCCCTTCCAGTCCCCAACATTCTGTGATTCTGTGATTCTGTGATCTTGGAGGGGCCAGGCCATATTAGAAACACTTCATGGCAAGGTGGGAAAAAAGAAGCTCGTGTGCTTCTCAGCTTTCTGCTGAGGAGGTCGATCACCAAGAGCAGGATCAGTACAGTGAAGATTCTCCCCTGATTCCAGGTTTTTCTCAGCAGTCTCTTTCTTTCTGTGGATTGACTTGGCCATAGCTCCTGGCTCATGTCAGTGCTGCTCCTCGGCCTGCTCTCTGTTTCTTTCAAGCAATTTCTGTAGGTGGAGCTTCAGTCTCCCAGCAGCTGCTGTCTGTGATGCAGAATGGGAAGAATTTACTTGTTTTGGTTAGAACACTTGGAAAGAAGAACTAGCTTTTTGGCTCAGCTTCTTCCTTCATGCCTCAATAGACATCCTTGTTCCTTTAGCACTTGTTCCTCAGCTGCTGCTTTACCCTGGGGTGTATTTCACATGCACACCTTTAAAGCCTAACCAAAACTCAAGGCTGACAACAAGACAGTGACTTATACAAACCCAGCTGAAACATGAGGAGAAAGGCTGCTGACCTGGGGAATGAGGCACATGGAAGAAGACTATGGGTTTATATTCCTTATAATAATGTCAAGGTCTGCTAACAACACTGCACGAGGCAAGGTAAGAAGGCTTTTATAGAGACAAAATTGCAATAGAAATGTCATGACCCAAGGATTTAGGAGAACAGAAGATTTGGAACACTGTCCTCCTTATGCCTCCTTTAAAGAAGAGAACCCTTCTGGGTTTGGTTTTTACAACTGGCACAAAACACAACTTATGTAAAAACAAACCAAACCGAACCAACCAAACCAAACCAAACCAAACCAAAACAAAACAAATAAACCCATGCCAACCCCCCCCAAAAAAGGTTTTCCTAAGTTTTCTGACTTCCTAAAGCTGGATGATCCAGATCCAGAAGCTAGTATTATGTACTACTATGTGATGCCAGTGGTGCAAGATGAACAATGCAGTATGGGATATAAACAGTGCATAATTATTTTATTTTAGGAATTTTTATCTGTCTCTTGAAATTCTCCACTATACTGAAAATTCATTAACATTAAAGTTAAGTCAGCATTAACATTAAGACAGAGTCAGCATCACTAAAATGAATAAGTATGTTTAGAAATGAGTGACCAAGGTATCACACATTCAGAAATGACTGCAAAATTGTTTTTTGTGTGTCTGCATCCAGAAAGAGCACTAAGACTAAGGCACAAAACTATTGTTTGTTTTCTAAAACATGGTGACATTGGTGGGTGAGTGAGAGAAAACATTATTTCCTCCAAATATGTCCTTTGATAGGATACTACTGGAAGGTTGCTTGTTTTTGGGACAAACTACTGACTTTTAAAACAACTACTTTTTTAGCATCTCTGCAGTTGCTTTCTTATTCTTTCGTTTTCTCTGAGTGACATTGCTGTCTGTTCTCTTTCAGAGTGGCTAGGTAAGTGCTAGAAAAAAATAAAGGAAAAAAATAACAATTATTCTAATATATTTAAGAATACAAAAATAACACCTGGAAAACAATGTCCTTTATGTTTCTCATTCACTCAACTGCCAGTATGTGGGGCAGAGGCAGTCAGTCACAGCACATCTTACAAAAATGTCTTTCTCTGAGGTATTTGAAGAACTTATTTTTGCCAGCTTCTTAAAGAATGGAGGGTTGTAGCAGCATACATGAACATACATGTCTTCATGCACATGTATTCCCACGTGTGCTATCTTTTCTTTTCAAATTTCCAAGGCTGGAAATGTAGGAAGGCATCCACTGTGTAGATAACCCATTGTTGCTCCTTCAAGATTTTGAGGCAGGTATGGGTTACTTGCACAAGGTTCAAATGAGTATATCCCTTACATCAATCATTATTTTTCTTTCCATTACAACTTTTTCTAGCAAGAAAAGGTGGAATCTTTTGCTCGATTTATGACAAAGGAAAGGAAAAAACACCACAAACACTTTACTTGGCTATTACAGAAATAAAATTAACAAAAGTATCTGCTATTCTTCCATGTCAATAAACTGCAGCTTTAAATGAAATCATCCAATCCTTACTATAAGCAAGACTCATGTAACAGTTCATTCTCTCTTGAATTCCTTTTGAATAACATGCATTATTGAAGCTTAGAGCTGATAGTACCTGGTGCTTGAGAAAAAAAAGAAAAGAAAAAAAGAAGTAAATTCCCATGATATAAAGGCTCTTATTTTTTAAAATGAATATTTACCCACATTAATCAATGTCATTAAAGTGCAGGATGCTTTAAGGTATAAATGCTTTAAAGGTGCTTTTAAGATGCAAAGAAAGAGGTACCTAGGTAACCTAAAGAACAAAAGAAAAAGAGGGCAGATAGTCTTCATGGGACTTGTCAGACTCCTAATGGTTTTAATGTAAACGAACTTATATGAATCATCAAAAATATCTTTCTGCATCTTTAAAGATAAAATTTGTGGGTAGTAACTTTTCTTACATTCCTCACCTCCCCATAATGTAATAACAGGAGATGGATTGGAACCCCTTGATCATGCACTGCCTAATAATTCCCTTCTTACTAATTATAAAAAATAAGAGGACAATCCCAGACAATTGATCTCTAGTTTGTTTTGAGGGTCATATTAAGAATATTCTTAGTGAACACATTCTAAATGTTCAGAAATACCATCTGTCAATGGCAGGGTACTTGGCTAGAAAGGCACATGGTTTTCACATGATTTCAAGTTCTCTGTTACTTATGATGATGAAAGATTCAAACAACTATGTAAGACTTACAGTGCACATATTAATCAGACTGAGTATTTAAGCTTATTTCTGTCATTTGTGCTACTGAGTGATCCAGCTATGTAAATTATACTGCAGTTTCTTTTAACATTTTATAGTACAGACAGACTCTCTTGAGACTGCAATCATAAACATTTTTACTAGGTAACATCATCTAAAACCACCCTCCAGCAATGCACTTTTTTCAAATGTCCAAGGGTATCCACTCAGCATGGCAATAGCATTGTTTCTGCCTTTGCTCCCTCTACCCCTGAAAGGGCTCAAACCAAGCAAAAATCCCCTAACATTCTTTGACTGTGAGTTTGGTTGGTTGGCTTTTGTCCTTGTATTTTTTCTGTAGAAGTCCAAGCAAGATGTGGTCCCACTTAATTCCCTTACAGTGGTTAATTATGACAACAACAATCAATAAAAACCCAGAATCCTTCTGGTGCACTGCACTTGAAATGAGAGGCAGCCAAACAGGAACTATAGTAATGCAGTTAGAGATGGAAAATCACTCCTGAGTTTCAATCCCTCTTGTATTAAAGTAAATAGCTGTTGTATTTTTGCTCACAGAGCACAAAATTTACAGGCAATACTGTATGGCGCACAGGAGAGAACAGGGGATAAACACCTTTGCGTGATTACCTAGGTGTTTGTACTGTTCTCAAATAAGTGTAATTCTCAAATAAGTATAATTGGATACAGGTGCATAGAGATATAGGTGACCCCTCTCAGCATTTGGTTGACAAATGCATGCCCAACCTGCTTACATTCTGAGAAGATTTTAAAATAATTTGCTATACATAACAGAACACCAAACTTATTGCCACGCTAATATGAACATGTCTTGTTATCAGCTTGAAGTGGAAAGGTGAGCCTGTGCCTGCCTCTGAACGGTGATGCAGACCCACCACCACAAGGTGAGGTGGAACAGGACCAGGCTATGTGTCATCCCTTGATAGATGAAATGTGAGGACACAAGACACCATGTGTTCCTGCCTCCTGAGTCAAGGAAATACTTCAGAAAGATAAAGCCAAGAAAAATTAAGTGATTGACTGCCTTCAGAATGCTGACAAACTGAAAATCTCTCCCCCAGCAGATGTACCTGAGGAGAAATACATGGACAACATGGATTTTTGTGATAAGGGCTTTATGTCAATGACTTTGCTGCTGGTTTGCACAGAGCCAGAGTGGAGTGATTTTTAAAAGCCCACTAATATATCATCTGCTATAACATCCAAATCAATTACAGCTTTAACTGATTTCAGAGAGCTGACTGCAGATGGTCTGTGCTCAGGTACCTCTGGCTGAATACAACTGGTTTTGGCGTCATGACAGCTAGGTGTGAAATAAACCCTAATCACATTCAGCCAACAAGTTGATCACAAGTAATGGAGGGCACAGATCAAGGCAATCTGGCTGGTCACCAATAGTGTCGATCAGCTAAACTCAGCCTCCATAATCATGCTCAGACACAAGAAAATACTCTAAGATATTCCAGTGAAGGGCAGACCCAAAGGCTACCTTTATCAGTAAAATGTAAATATTTCAAAGAGTAAATTAATGTAGCTGCTAAGTCTGTTGAAGCACGATCAGGTCCCAGCACATATTCCACTGACTGTGTGACGCACAGTGGAGGCTGATAAGGCATAATATGCTTGAATCTCAGTTCTGTGTCTTCACTCCTTCCCATTGCTGAAGAACTTTTTATATATAACATTTACTGAGAGGTTTTAGGCTTCATAGATATTTTCTTTATCTGTGATACTGAAAAAGTTTTACTTCCTCATCTGTACTGTATCGTTGATACTACTGACATAGTATCGGTCTTTCTTAAAGAAGGATGGATATTACTGAAAGATGACTAAGTAGCTGCCAAAGTTGTTTTCCCCCTTTGTAAAGGACAAGTGCTTTAGCTCCAGAATGTACAAGATGTGTAAGATAAAGCAGAATTTAGTTACTCTGCTTGACCTTGTCATAATTGTCTACTATTTGCATGGGTTTGCTCAACATCTTTAATTCAAGCAACATTAAGATCCCCACTTTGTTCTGTTTCTTTTTGTTTTTTGTTCACACAGAACAAATGAGGACACATAAACTATTCAAGAAGAAGTAAAATATATATTTTTCAAAAAGCTTCTGATGAAATTGTTGCTACTTGGAACAGCAGTAAGAGTTTAAGTTTATTTATTCATAGTTACTTGCTTTGTGGAACAAGAGAGCTCTAGGGTCACATACATGAAAGTCAGAACCATTAGCATTTTTCTAGAACAAAACAGATGTATTTCAGTGGCACTATTCCCAATTAAACTAATTTTAGACTAGTTTAATTAAATATTCATTTCTAATTTACGTGGCTATAGCTATGGGAAGAACTTTTCCAGAGAAGGGACCCATAGAATAATAAAAAAAACCCCTCTTGTCTAATCACAGTTAAGATTTTCAAATGAAAAATCAATATAAGAGATGAATATTGTATTGCTTTCTGGAAGCACTGAGTTTCAAGCCCAGACATATCTCCTGCAATGCAGAAACTCTACAGTAATTTTGTCACAAAAGATACTGTAGGAAGGTGATGCAGTAACTAAGAAACTGGCTTTAGTAATGCAAAAACAAATGTTGGAGGAAGAATGGGACTGAAATATGAAAGCCACTTTTAGACCTGCTAATAATTTCTGTCAGAGTGTGATCCGGTATGAAAAGGATACTCATCAGTGATGATGATGATGATGGTGATTATTCTTGGGTATGAGCTGATAAAAAACTGAGCTGCCATTGCTTGGTTTGGAATATTGGTAACATAAAGTCTTATTTCAGGTACAAAGTGTGGCTATCTTACAAAATAAAATGTTGATATTATTTTATCCAAACTTTGCTTTTAAATCTACAGACTATATTTCTGTGAAATTCAAGATAAACGAGACAGTAATTTATTGTTTTTCAAGCACCCTAAATCTGAATAGCCTAAAATTACTCTAGTGTCCTGATGTTCATTCAAACCACTGGGTAAATTAGAACTTTATGTTTCCAATAAATAGAGCTTTTAGTACAATGATTGTGATACAGTTGTGAGGTGGTTGTGAAGTTCTTTAAAGCTGTTTCCAGTTATCTATTTTACTCAGAAGATTCCTATTATTGTATCTGAATGCCTCACAATCTTCAGCATATAGTGGAATAATAAAAAGAAAAAGGTCTAGAAGAAGTCTTAAGAGGTTATTAGACTACTCCATTACAAAAACTGTATCCACTGTATGTTATTTCTGACACGTTTTTCTTAAAAGTTTCAATGATAAAGCTTCCTCATCCTTCTTAGGTAATTAATTCATGTGTTTAACTGCCCTTAGACTTAAAAGGGTTTTTTAGCTGCATAACCAAATAGTAGTTCACAGCAATATAAATTCACTTTTTCATGTCCTGTCTCTCATGATTATAGAGAACAGCTTTTGTTCCTTTTTGTGCCAGCTTTTTACATATTTGAAGGTCGTTATTTCTTCCCCAGACCAAAGAAATTCAGTTCTTTCATGCTGTACTCAGGTCATGCTCTGCAGCCCTGTGGTCAGATATATTGCTCTTCTCTGGACCATCCTGGAGGGCAATGTCTTGAATTAAAGATAGCTGAGGTCTGTCTCGAGACAGAATGAACGACTTCCTGTATCTGACATCATACAAACATCAATCACAGCCTTTTTCCCTTTCTTTGCTGCAGGATGGTGTTATAGCCACCAGCCCAGACATTGCTGTCTCCTGCACCAATGTGCAAAGGAATTGAAAAATTATGAGTACAGAGAAAGAGAAGTCAAGAGGGTCCCCTCACTCTGAGTATTGGTGAAAAAAGATCTCTACATGGTAAGAGTCACCATTGAGTAGAGAAATTTGAGTGCCTTTCTCCTGCTCACACATCTGTGATTAAACCACACAATTTAATTCCTTGTGCTCGTTCTTCTTGTAGATCTGCGAGTGTGATACACCTTGCTTCCCCACTTCAGAAGTTACTTATAAAATGCTGAGTGTGATATGCTTCAGATTTGTCCCTTAGGTTAAGAGTGGCATATAAAGCAGTTTCACTCTTCCAACAAGTTCTCCAACTGCTTGTAAAAAGATTTACTCTTAATAGGAGTAAGTGGTAGTAATAATGACTTTATGCGCTCTGCAATTGCTAGCCAGGAATGGGCTAGGCCTTGGTCAGTGGGTGGTGAGCAGCTGCACTGTGTATCACTCATTTGTCTATTCTTCTTCTTCTTCTTCTTCTCATCATTATCATTATCACCGTTATCATTATCATTATCATCATTATAATTTTATTTTATTTCATTTATTCAATTGTGCTTATCTCAACCGACAGGTCTTCTTACCCTCTGATTCTCTCCTCCATCCCCTGAGATGGGGAGGGTGAGTGAGCAGCCACATGATTTTTATACTGGCAGGGTTGAAGCATGACACCCATATAACCCAATAAATGTGAAACTCTGTTTATAGTGGGATGGGACCATCTTTTGAATTGTCAGAACAAGGTATAATAGCAAAAATGGTGGAAGAATGGGATTCCAAGGTGATGACTTGTTCAGAAGGACATAGTTCTAATTGAAAACTTCTATTTCCTTCAAATGGTACACAGTTGCTCTGTGCTATTCAAGCCCTTTTTTAGGAACAAAAAAAATGGATAAAACACAGAATTACTGCCTGAAGGAGACTAACTTTAGTTTTATACTTAAAGCTAGAGGGCATAACTACAATTTCAAGGTGTTACCAAGTAAGTTCAGTTTGGCTGATGGATGTGTTTCGGAGATGAAGAGTACTCTGCCTATATAACATATACACATGAAAGAATAAGTAGTTTCCTAGCTGATACCAAATGAAGCACAACTTTTAAAAAGAAGAGAAGATAGAAGTTTCAAGTAGTTATATAGTCACTTGGAAGAAACTGCTAAGAAGGACTTCTTTAATCTCAGAGAAAAATAATTGGAGGGGGTAATTCATTACAAGTGATTCACAGATTGGTCAAAAAAAAGACAAATCCAGAAGTATCATAGAGATTTCTTGAAATGCCTGTATGGACCCCAGTAGCACAGACACCTTGATGAATTACCCTTAGTGAATAAGGACTAATCAACCAAAAGATATTTTTCAACTTTGATCAGAGATATTAACTTTCACTAAACTTCTGCTGACAGAGCTAGATGGTTACCAAAAGTCCTCTGAAACCTAACTGCAGTTGGTCTGGTTATGGTGCAGGTGTATCCAGAGAGGTGCATTTTCTTGTACACAGGGAAACAATAAGAATCTATAAAAGAATAGGAACAGATGACCAAATCACTGATTGATTGATAGAAAAAGCAATGTTCATGGGGAATGTTATAGCTCTCCCATTCTAATAAAAAATATTGTACCACTAGTGAATGTTATGTTCTGGACCTGTTATATCTGCTTGAGTACAAATATGGAGTGAAAAGAGAGTTCCTTGCTGCACTAACTTTACATCCAGGGAAAGAAAGAACAAATTTATAACACTGACCTTGCTCTACCTGAATTCTTCCTAGATCAAGTAAAAGCTATTTCTCAACTTAATAACACGATGTTTAGAAAGGTAATATATGACCTGAAAGAAGCTGAAGAGAGCCATGTTCAATTGAGAACAGATGAGTGAACAAGTAGCCAAATGGTGGGTAAGAAGAAAAAGAGGATTGGAAATTGATATTACAGCAGTAGCTAATTCTGTCAATAAAAGTTTTTGCCTAAATTTTTGGCCTTTATTGTTCACAGTTGACATCATTTTCCTGCTCTGGCAGGGGGATTGAACTAGATGATCTTTTGAGGTCCCTTCCAATCCCTAGCATTCTGTGATTCTGTGATTCTGTGATCTTTTTCTTTTAACAATTCAGTGACTCACTGTTTTAAAGTTAAATTTGAAAAATAAGGAAAAGAGAGGGAAAAAAATCCCAGGAAGAACTCTTTCTATTGCTGTTCTCCTTTTATCTTTTTCTCCATATATTTTGTGGGTTTGTTTTTGTATGACTGCAGCAGTTCTGAATTTTAATGATAAAGCACTTGGCTTAAACTCAACATGTGCAATAATAGGCTTAGTTATTCAGTACTTGTCCAGAGTCTCAGAGAATTTCAAACCTTAACATCTTTGAAACCAGTACATGTCTTATCCTCAGGTTAAAATAAAATCAAATAAATAAATAAATAAATAAATAAGAATGTGTATGCCAGAAAGTGGAGGTTTTAACTTGATTTGAAAACCCTTAAAGCAGGAAAGACTGATTAAAAAAAAAAACAAAAAAAAAACCCACACACCAAAAAACCAAAAGAAGCCGAAAAGTAAAAAAGGAAAAAGTGTATAATCAGAAGAAGGCAATGTATCTGTCTAAAACACCAGCTGGATCTGCTGCTATTCAAAGGGACCTCAAGAAGCTGGATAAATGGGCTAGCAGGAACTGCATGAAGTTCAACACAAGGAAATGCCAAGTCCTGCTGCTGAGGAGAAGTAACCCCAGGCACCAGGACAGGCTGGGTGCAGCTGGCTGGAAAACAGTTTTGCATAGGGATCATAGTGGGCAGCAAGTTGAGCATGATCCAGCAATGTGTCATTGCCGCAAAGAAGGCAAACAGTATCCTGCCCCCATAGTGTCCTAGTGCCTGGCATTGTTCCTTCCCAGGGAGAGGACTTTGCACTTCCCCTTGTTGAACTTCATGAGGCCCCCATCAGCCCATTTCTCCCACCTGTCAAGGTCACTCTGTGTGGCAGCATGACCTTCTGGTATCCCAGTAACCAAAACAGGGGTCTGTTTTCTGAAATCATGCTGGACCCTGAATCTCAGGGAGCTGAAGGCACCTAAGGTGACAAGCAGCACTTTCCCCTGGTTAGCTCTAAACCAGATTCCCATCCAGTATGTCAGATCACAGAATCACAGAATCACAGGATGTTAGGGATTGGAAGGGACCTGAAAAAATCATCTAGTCCAATCCCCCTGCAGGAGCAGGAAC
>WKFP01013209.1:0-30957 GCA_011057875.1 Pterocles orientalis | reverse complement strand
TGGATCTGCTGCTATTCAAAGGGACCTCAAGAAGCTGGATAAATGGGCTAGCAGGAACTGCATGAAGTTCAACACAAGGAAATGCCAAGTCCTGCTGCTGAGGAGAAGTAACCCCAGGCACCAGGACAGGCTGGGTGCAGCTGGCTGGAAAACAGTTTTGCATAGGGATCATAGTGGGCAGCAAGTTGAGCATGATCCAGCAATGTGTCATTGCCGCAAAGAAGGCAAACAGTATCCTGCCCCCATAGTGTCCTAGTGCCTGGCATTGTTCCTTCCCAGGGAGAGGACTTTGCACTTCCCCTTGTTGAACTTCATGAGGCCCCCATCAGCCCATTTCTCCCACCTGTCAAGGTCACTCTGTGTGGCAGCATGACCTTCTGGTATCCCAGTAACCAAAACAGGGGTCTGTTTTCTGAAATCATGCTGGACCCTGAATCTCAGGGAGCTGAAGGCACCTAAGGTGACAAGCAGCACTTTCCCCTGGTTAGCTCTAAACCAGATTCCCATCCAGTATGTCAGATCACAGAATCACAGAATCACAGGATGTTAGGGATTGGAAGGGACCTGAAAAAATCATCTAGTCCAATCCCCCTGCAGGAGCAGGAACACCTAGATCAGATCACACAGGAACGCATCCAGGCGGTCTTTGAATGTCTCCACAGAAGGAGACTCCACAATATCAAGCAGATATGCTGTTTGACATGCTAGATTGCATGCAGAGACTAGATGTTTAGATATTCACCAGCAGGGGCAGCCTTTTAAAAAGCTAGTACTAACTGTATTTAATCTCGAGGAGATTAAGTTCCACTTTGGCTGCTGACAATGACGTTTTAGCTAAAAGAGAAAAGCAGCTTCATATGACTGGAGGCAAATGTGAACCAATTCATATAAGTCTTTACTCCTCCATCTGTTGACTGACCAGCTTTCTTCAAGACTTCCTTTACCCCATATAGGGAAGCAGGTGGAGTTGAGAAATTTACCTGAAAGCAATCCCTGACTGTCTGCACCCAGATTATAACCTGCCACAACCTCCATCTAGTTATGAGGTGGAAGGTTAGCCAAAGTCTGGGAGCTTGGCTGCCACCTGTCCTCAGCAATTTAAAGTCAACTATCCACAGTAGCATAGAGCCAGAGCTCTTGGTCCTTTGCACAACAATCAGAAACTTTCATAAACTCTAATAGATTACTAAAACAATGTTGTATAAAAGCAGTGCAAGGTTTATAAACAACAGTGCCAACACTGATTAGGGTTAGCCAAGGTTTTCTCATTCATACAGCTAAGGGACCATATGGGAAGTGTCATGTTGTCGTAGAAGATTCTTTGCTTCAAAAGGTTGTGTGAAACATCAAAGCCATGTAAAATAATATCTGCATATAACAGATGCAAGGTACAAGATCTTCCAATAACATATATATTTTTTCACTGCCTAAGAAGGGCTGGAGTAAGAACACATGCAAAAATGCAGTCTGTTCTATTGTCTATTGTCAAGCTGTTACTCAGCCTTTTCTTCTGGGATATTTCTCTATTTTTATACAAAACCATCTAAAATATGCATTTTTAAATGAAAATGTTTTTATTCAAACAGCACAGAAAGCCCTAGAATTAAAAATATTATTAGCTGAATAATATTATGCCTTGCAAAAGTTTGAAACACTTCCCTTTCATACGGATGTGGTTCTTCCTTCCTGTAGTCTGTAGGTTTGAATTAGAAGAGAGTCAACAATTCACAGAATCACAGAATCACAGGATGTTAGGGATTGGAAGGGACCTGAAAAGATCATCTAGTCCAATCCCCCTGCAGGAGCAGGAACACGTAGATCAGATCACACAGGAACGCATCCAGGTGAGCTTTGAATGTCTCCAGAAAAGGAGACTCCACAACCTCTCTGGGCAGCCTGTTCCAGTGCTCTGTCACCCTCCCTGTAAAGAAGTTTTTTCTCATATTCAAGTGGAACCTCCTATGTTTCAGCTTCAACCCATTGCCCTTTGATTGTGTTGGTTAATGACTGATCCAATCCTTAGAGTACTTTCTCAAAAATATTATTTGTATGCAGATAGCTCTTCAATATAATGGTTCTTTATGAATAATAAAAGACACACTTCACCCTCTGTGTTGGGACTCACCTAGGAAGGAAGACTTTTCAGGTGTTCCAAAAGCTTCCATGTACATATGCCTTAGACATAACACTCACATGAGCAATTTCAATGACTCTTGGCCTCTCTGAGGAACACTGAAGTGATTTTGAGCAGACGAATAGAAGACAATGGGAGGAACCTATAGACTGAGATAAATGTCTGCCTGCCAGCAGTATGTGTAACAGGTTTTTTACTATTCCTATAAGAGAAAAAGCAAGGCAGTGAAAAGTGTGTTAGACTCAATATGTGAACAAGCTGATTGTTTGCTTTTTGTAGTCCTGTTTTTACGCTTGCATTTTGCATTAGGAATGTTGTTGGATTTGTTGTTTACAGATTCGAAAAGAAAGGAAACACAAGTAGCTGAAATGTAGGCATTGCCAGAAGTTTCCTCTCTATTTTTGACTCTCTCTTGCCTCTGAAACGTGAAAAGATTAACACTTCACAAGAAAAGATGTTTTTCCCTTGTGTTCTTTGCCAGATGACCCAGATCCTTCAGCTGTGGTTTCTGCTTTTCAGCAATTTTTTTCTTGAAGGATTTTTTTTTCTGCTTGCCATTTAACCTGATAGAACAGTTAAAGCACATCACCGAGCTTTAACAAGGTCTGTGGTTGCTCAAAGCCATTCTTGTTCAGAAGCCTAACTGGATAGCAAAAGTGAGACTCAAGCTGTGTGTATTGGACCATCAGAAGTTCAAGTCATATGTCAGATTGTGCCATCTGACTAACAGGGAAGCTGAGCTGGCATGGGAATTTCTAGGTAATCTGAATCTGTGACTTTGGGGGAGTAAATCAGTAGGATATGCTGAAACTGACAACCCCTATGCAGGTGGAGCAGTGGGACCCCTTGAGAGCTGTTGTTGTTTTTGGTGAATCACAGTTTGAGCTCCCTTCTTCCCTCTGGTCTCCAGAATATGTGAGGTCTATCCTGTGGCTCCTGGCATTTAAAAATTTGATGTCTGGCTTCTGGGATCGGGAAGGTTGGACACATCTACATTACAGCACTACCAATCACTGTAGACCAACAGCTTACCAGTGATTTTTCGAACTGAACATAATGCAAATTTAATGCAATATTCAGGACTGCTTACTTAAGTCTTGCTTTTACACTATCTTATTTCATAACTTGAGGCCATGGCTTGATCTGATAAATACTACATGAAAAGCTATCTTCAGATTGTAACTGGCAGAGGTGACTAGAAAGCTGTCGAGAAAATTTACGGAGAGACATAGTGTAGAACTTTGTTTGAATTACTTATGATTTGACTCTCAGTTGTGAGAGTTTGTTGTGGTTTGGTTTTCTACTGACTGTTTCTTTTCGCTAATTGATGGAAAATGGAAGACAGGGTCACCAACAGAAACTGGAACTGTTTAGAACCTGTAGATGGCATTATGACATTACTGCATTTCTATCCACTGACTTGGGACACATTAAAAAATATAAAGTACCAAGAGGTCACAAAGGTGTATAGCAGCTTTAACACAGCTGATGAGGTTAGATGACTGCCAACGAGTATCATTTTAATCCCCTTAAAAAATCAGTGTAATGTTAACTGCAGTTCAGTGTAATGAGGGAATGCTATATAACCTATGAGTAATGTACTAAGTAATCCAATCTAACTGTTTCTCGGGAGAACTTGGCTGTGGTTTTAGTCAACTAAGATTAGCAATTGGCAAATCAAAACTGGAATTCACGGTGTAGTCAACATTGTGTAGTCAAAGGCCAAGACATGCCTTAGAGCCTTTAATCATACTGGCATATAGAAAACAACATGACCTGGTTGCATTACACTTTTTGGTATTATGCCTTGGAAGTACCAAAGATATGTCACTTGAAAGGAACATTATTGCAGTTATTTTTTTCTCAGAATCCAAGACAGAAAATGAAGATGCAGCTAAGAGTGAAAACATATGCTTAAGGAGATGTAGGATTAGGCTAGCATGCTCTCCTTTCTTTTGTGAATTAAGTTTTAGGTCAGTAGTCTGTAACAAATCCTTAGTTCCAAGGGAAGACAAGCTAGTGCTTCACAACACAGAAACCACACTAATTTATAAAATGTTTGTGAAAATGAGATGAGATCCACCAGGATACATGCAAGTATTTAACATGTTAAATCAATAATAACTTTCTGAGATTAACCCATCCTCTTTTTTCTTTTTTCTTTTTTAAGGAAATACTCTTTCAGCAGATATCGGGTACACTCAAACTACAGTAGGCGTAATAAAGTCTGAGATAATCATTGTCACTTGAAGTGAAAATTATACTGTAGAGCTTCTTTCCAATATAAATCTTTCTTGCACATTCCAAGTATGTTCACATTTTGCTAGTAGTTATTAAATATATCTTACCATAATGTTAGCATTTTAAATTATTAGCAGCATTATATCATGTATGTCAAGTATTGCTAGAGAGTATTGAAATTGCTTACCATAGAGGATCCAAAGCAGGATATCATGCTGACTGTTCTTGAGCTATAATCTGGGGGTTGCACACATTGAAGAGTGATTGTTTTGTAACAACCATGGGCTTAAAACAGATATTTTTGAATAATGCAGAGCGACTGCGATGATCTAGTTGTCTACCAGAAGAAAAATCGTATACGTATGCTTTGGTAAGGTCAGTGCATCTCAGACAATGTGTCAGAAGAATGAAATAATCCAGTTGATCCAAGAACTGAGCAACAAACAACTCTTAATAGTAGCAGTGTTATTATTGTTTTGATGTGAAAGAAAAAAACATCTTGCATAAGTTAGATGACCATTAATCAGAAGGGATATCCATATTACATATAGACACCTGTCTGTATGAAATAAGCATATTTTTTGATGTTTCCACACAAGATTTTGACAAGATGCAGGCATCACCTCAGATGCCTTTTTTCGTGGTGTCCTTTGAGCCACATCTTCCACCTGACAAGAGACTGTTGAAACAGGTGGAGATTTCTGCCTTTGAACCATGGACTTTCATTCCTGATTAACACACAGAGAACTGGAGCAAGGACCTCCATAGGGACATGAATCCAGTAGAATGGAGGAAATCACTGTTAGGAGAGACTACAGTAACTAATTTCTGTACAACAGTAGGCACAATCCATCCTGCATTCACTACAATGACTCTCTATGGAGTCCTGAATAGGTGGAGCAGAACTTGCATCTGTCTGTCTTAGCAGTTCTGTTGGCATTTTCATACTCAGCTCTGCCTGTCTTCTACATGCGATGAAACATTGCTTCCTATGTGCAAAGTCATAAATCTTGGACAATATTACCTTGGTCAAATTCATTATGGATTCTTTCACTGGTTAACAGGTTAACAATATATTTATTGACAAAAAGTATGGGATATAAGTAGGGTGAAGGGAAACGAATACTCAAAAGAATTGTATTTGATTTTGCTGGTGTTGATGCTATATTTGAGTCTTTATCCTCTAAATGCCTGTTTTGGGTATTACTCATTTGACACATTTTAGGAAAACTGTTTTGAAATATACAGTGCAATTTTCTTCTCAGACAGAAGGCTAGTAAATGTTTTGCTGTGAGAAATGGAGTTTGTCTGTGTGATGGATAGTGACTTTGTGTCTAAGCATAGTGATTGTGTCTTAATGTTGTGTTTCTTGTGGTGCTACTTAGCTGAAATAAAGCTGAGGTTTGAGATCCTGATCTGGCACTGAACACTGCTTCTCTGCTGTCTATGAATCTGTGCAATTTAATCAGCTGAGGACAAACCTTCAAAGTTCAAATCCAATCAAAACAAAACGTCTTTCTTATGTTAAATGCAACTGTAACAAATACTATATACAGAACAGTATATAACAGTTCTTGCATACTCATACATGCTCTAGCTGTCTTCAGTGTTTACTGCTATGAGCATTCACTGTTCAATTTTTTTCCTGAATAGATTCTGATGCGAGTTTTATTACCTCTCTAAGAGTGTGTTTTCATTTAGAACAGCGAAGCTGGCATTCGTGAGCGAGTCACTCATAATTAGACCGAGGTGCTTATGCTGTGCCTCTAATAAGAGACATAGCAAATAAGACATTTACTAATAATTACAGGGAAACAATCTAAACAGTTCCTCTATCATATTGGAAATCATTGAGAAATTGGGAGTACAAGGTCTTAAATTACTAGTGTATATATCTTAGAGATTCTGTCATTCTTCAGACTTTAGCAGTTTCTTCTTCAAGTGCACAGGGCTGTCTGTAGCCTGATGATGGGCAGACTGGTGATCAGCCTGATAGGGGAAACTCTCGGCTCCTGCTACTCAGTGACAGCAGTTCAAACGAATGGCAGAATTCCCACCAGCTGGGATGGATGCCGTTTATCTTTGGAAGTAGGTGGTTGTGACCATGCAGCCCTTCTCTTAAAAGTGTTTCTTCAGGCTTCCCCAGTCCTGGAGCTGTTTTCATATCTTCTCATACTTTCTAATGCTGTTATTTGAGTGCAGTCTGACTTGCTATCCTATTTATTGTGTTTCACCTGCAAAACATTTCTCCATAACTATAGCCACTCGTTGTACAGGGAACCGGAGTCTCTGAAATTAAAGATGCTTTACTGTATAGTCTCCAAAAGCATCAAACATCACTCACTGTCTCCTTCTCTTCCCCACCACAGCTCACTTATGTTGTGTGGGCCTTGACTTTCCAAAGCAACCATCAGATCTGTAAGTGCATTAAGCAGTAAAAAATGTGAGCTAAAATAACAGTATCTAAAGAGAAGAAGGTTGCAATTCTCTGTGTAGAGAAAAAAAAATATCCAGAGATATATTAGCTCCTCTCAGACACCCTGTTTGCAGACACCCAGGGAAAGAAACAAGTTCTAGGGACTGTTGGTGACACTGGTGCAACATAGGGCTTGGTGCATCCCTTTGGCGGGGTTCCATTAAAATGGTGGTCTGTTGGACACCGTAAAAAAACCCCTTCAGGCTTCCAACAAAGTGTTAACTTCAAGGCAGGGATTGAGTCTCTTCTCCTCAAAGTGTCGACTGCAAACTCCAGACTTCCCTGAAACTCATCCCCAAGTAAGATGAGGAACACCCAAAGGAGCATGAATGTAACACCTTTGGTATTATCTAGATATATAACTATTTTCATTAAAAAGTAGAATCACAGAATGGTTGAGGATGGAAGCAACCTCTGAAGGTCGTCTGGTCCACCTCACCTGCTCAAGCAGGGTCACCGAGAGCAGGTTGCTGAGGAGCATGTCCAGATGGCTTTCTAATGTCTCCAAGGATGATGTGACTACCACCTCTGTGGGCAACCTGTGTCAGTGCTTGGTCACCTTCATGGTAAAAAAATGTTTCCTGATGTTCAGAATTTTCTCCATCATCTACTTTAGTTTTCTCAGAGACATTTACATTTTGTAAGTACAGGCATTTTTTCTCCACAATTATAGATAAAGGCAAATATAGATAATGAAATAATAGATAGATGGCTACAGAAATGAACAGGAGGGAGAGCCCATTACAGACTTTGACGTTAGCTCCTGAAACAGGTACACAACTCAGGAAGGCATGTTCCCTTCTATGTATCTCTCCACAAGTCCAGTCCTCACAAAAAACAGGTAAATGGCCTCTAGGAAACATTAGAGTCTATTTAGCTCCACTTCCTTGTCTAGTACCAAGCCCATGCAAGAGCTAATTTCTCCCTGTCTTTTCTAAGGGTTCCATTGTCATTGCAATCTCTCGCTTTCCTCTGGGAAACGGCTAGAGAAAGGAAGGAGACCTGTCTGTGGTCATAGCAGCCACCTGCCAGCTTTTAACTGAAGTCATAAGTGATAATCTCTCTTTCTGCCATTTTGTTCAGTTTCATAGGTCTTTTAAATAGAGCTTCATGACACTACGATCAGCTTTTTGGTATTTTTGTTTCAACTTTGCGAACTGCCTGCCAACAAAATCCCACTTCCTTCCCCCACCAAGTCAGAAAATTAAATGAAGTTGCTAGAGCAGATCCGTAGGGTGTTCTTTGAGCACAAGTTAAAATGCAAGAAATTCCATTTGAATATAAGAAAAAACTTTTTTACTGTGAGAGGGGTCAAACACCAGAGGCAGGTGAAGAATATCTTTTGAGATATTCAAAGTCTGACTGGACAAGGTCCTGGGGAACTTGCTGTCACCTGCTTGGAGCAGGGGAGGGTGGACTAGACAATCTCTAGAGGTGTCTAATCAGCTCAGCGGTTCTGTATTCCTGTGATTCTCCCACACTCTGGCTGCATGTCCTATCTTTTCACTTTTAGAGAGTCTGCTTTCTGGTTCAGTTGAAAACTCTCCCAGCTACTCAATTTTCCCTAAAATATTACTCAGTGCCTAATACAGTGTGATCTTAACTTCTTCTGGGCTCTACTATAACACCAGTGTTAGTGACGATTTAGTTTCCTAAATACATCTTCACTTTAAATATGACAATTTATAATAATTTTTTTAGAGGCAAGGTAGCACAAATCACAATGACCCCCAAAAAATTATTTTTATGGTAAATAACTGAGTTAGGTATATAGAATACCAACCTATATTTATTTTTAAAGTAGTTTATACCCTTCTTCATAAAGAGACTTTTTTTAATTTTTATTTACACCATGATCATTTTACCTTTAAGGCTGAAATGTGGCACGTTTGTTGTCAAGTCAGGAGTGCTATGTCATTGCTGGGGGATTTTTGGTGTTTTGGTTTTGTTTTGTTTTCTTTTTTGTTTTTTTTAATGACCTAAATGTTTCAAATTAGAAGGAGCAAGGACAATGCCTTGTGATTGTTAAAAAAAATAAATTATTATATTTGTCTTACAGTCCCAAAATTCCTGTCTCAAGGGTCACATTAAATACAAATTTTCTAGAGACATATATCTCTGTGTCACCGAATTACTATTCATTGGTCTCTGTTTTATAAAGGAGATCTGAGGAAGAAAGCTGCCATGGTAAAGAAATACATTTCCTCTTTTTTCAGGTTGAGTTATAAATGACTTTTAAAAACTTTTCTTGCCTAAGTTTCTCAAGAAATATTTTCTAGGCTGCTAAAATATTGATGAAAATTAACATCCAAAAGACTAGACTTGTAGACTAAGGAAATGGCATAAAACCATGCCAGATACCATCATGAATTGCTGAAGCAGGAAACACAGCAGAACTGAAAAATATGTTCTTGCCACATTCTATGCATAATTCTTCCTCCTGTCCTTCTCTTTGGTGGTATCACATTGGGAAGAAGTATTTCCATCTCTCATTCTCCTGATGAAAGAATAGGAAGGAGACAGGCAAGCAAGAAGGGATTAATCTACGTTAGTTGGTCTAAACTGTGTTTACAGATTGTGGTTAGAGAATGTCACTGGTATGAATTTATTTAATTCAAATTGAAGTTAAAAAGTCGAAATAGCTTGGACACTGCATAGGCCATTTCCCAACAATTTCAAGAATATAGAAAACCTTTTGCCATTCTCTGATAAAATTCTGTCTGCTGTTGCAGGTTAACATTGACAAGTATAAATTAAACAACAGCACCAAATGCTGGAGGTTGACTTTTGCAAAATGGATAAAAATCCATGGGGAAGTAGAGAAGCATCTTATTTTGTTTCTATTGAGGATTATTTTTTTAAAGAAAAAAGTCCACATACATAGACTAAAAAGGATATAATAATCTTAATTCATTTTCTTTCCTTTGCTTCAGCAGGCCTGAGAGGTGAAAGAGATTCTAAAAGAGCTGGATACACTAGGAAGCAAAAGGAAGGTAGCATGTGAAATTTTTAATTAGCTTAAATCACTTTCTGTCTGCTTATTCTACTATATATGATATTTTTTATCTGTATGTATTTTATTTTACGTAGTTTATAAATGGTGTATAAATATATAAATAGTATGCAATTTATAAATTATAGTTAGCTATATATGTATCTGCACTGACATTGGCTCATTAATGGTAGTCATCATATGTATTTTAATAACAGAATTAAGTAGTCATCTGAAAGTACTGAAAATCATAAAACAGATCGTTATATAGTGCTATTAACTCTTCAATAGTAAGAGAAAAAATTTCCTGCCTTTACTAGCTGTAAATGAAAAGTTAGAAAGAAAATAAATTCCACTGACCAAGCATAGGACACCGGGAAGTATATGAGGGCAGCAAAGTTAGCATTAGCTTGTTCTTGCCTCCTGCTATTTAGGACAGTGAGTCACTGTCATTCAAAATCTCTCAGACTTTATTTGCAGTCCAACAAAACATCAGGGTAATTCCAGCCACGCAGCAAATCAAAAAAGAGCAACAGAAAACTGTGCTTTTTAAACTAATGGAAGCAGTACTTTTCAGCCCTCCTGAGAACTTTTTTTTTTTTTCTACTTGGTCAATCCTGCTTGCTTCCTGATTGTTCCCTCTGCTGCCACACTCACTTTCCAAGAAGTGCATGTCTAACCCCTGCCCTTCTTTAGTGCTTGAAATCTATTTAAATCCATAAGGTGAGCTGATTCCCAGAACTTTAAATGCTGTTTTTCCTTCACAGTGACAGCTGTTCTTGCAGGCTGTGAAAGGATCTGTAGTGTCTGTGTCTACAACATTTCTGGTCTCCACAGATTGACTATTCTGTTTCTGTCAGTGATAGGTTGTGGTAGAACGGCTCAGTGAGCAGGGACATCAGTATGTGCACAATCCAAACTTCGATAAAGAGGCCTGAGAGTCCTTGGGACTCTCCTCAAAAACAGCAGAGGGGGGAGGAAGGCTCAAGGATGGGAAAGAGGGGGGGTATGCAAATAGACCGCATGCCAAGAGGGCAAGAACCAATGACCACTGGCTGCTGCTGCTTGCACACTGCGTACACGCAGGTAATGAACCAATCATGTTAGAAAGTAAACGCATGCAAGGCTTGGAATGCTATATATTCCCCCTGAACCCTGAATAAAGCGAACAAGAAGCTTAACTCATATAGAGCGTTGTCTTGATTCCAGCCAGCTCCTTGCAACAATATGTTACTTTACTGGATGGGCATTCCCACTATTCCTCCCAAATCTCACCTGCCTTGTCTTGTTGGACTTCATGGTCTTCAGGGAGGAACTGTGTCCTTCTCAGGATGTACTTCATCTGTCATAACGTCTGTTATCTCAACTGGAACTGCTACATGAGAATAAAACACACGTATTTTGTCTAGATTTAAAAACATTCTAAAGATACCAAATAGGATTACTCAATCCCTAATTATGCCTCAGGATCACATCTATATAAATTATCTTCAGTTAGCACAGCTGTTTCTTAGCAACTTCTAATTCTACAAATGGAACTACTTATGAAATATTTTGCAAAAACATATTTCAGAGTCACTATTATCCTACATATACATCCATAGCATAAGAATCTGCTGTTGGTTTGGCAACGTTTGTGTGTATGGCATACAGTAAGGATAAATATGTACTTATAATATTTTAAGTGCCTATGGATTATTTCATCCATTCATTTTGGAGCTAATTTAGCTGTTACTTTAGCAACACAAAATCCAATGCAGACATCTCTCAGATCAGATAGAACGATTCAACTCAGTTCAAGTATGATAGATATGACACTATCACAGTCTCTTTTGCTATTTGCAAGCTTATACATATAGAACATTCCTTTTGCTTTTGATAATGATGTAAAAATGTATTACTAATTGTATATAAGTTATTGCTCCAATCCCTCAATCCCCTTTCCTGTGTACTGAAAGTCATAGTTCATGCTTTTTGAGGTTGGTGATATCTCAGTGCATTATGTTCCTGCTGAGTCTTTACAATGTTCTATATACATCATGCTTCTTGTTTAGAATAGTAATTTGACACTAAATCATCACTAGTCAGCTGGTCTGAAATGTAATAGTCTGTCATTTCTTCACCTCAGGCTAGTGATGTCATGTAACACGACTTTACTGGCTTACCAAGTGCCACCATCTCTCCTTGGGCTAATTATTCCAGTTCACAGCATCTGCATCTCTGCATCACTGAAGATGTATGACTATATCCATTTTTTTGTGTCACAATGATTGTTTTCTTTAATCATAATGAAAATAATAATTCCTAGTGAAAAAAATAATGCTAAGCAAATCTTTTAAGAATGTATCTGTGTGTGTGATTCGGTATTCCATTACTCAGGTGCTACTAGAAAGTCAGTTTAGGATAAAGATGCACTTCATATTTGCCTCAGTGAAGCAGGCTGTATACAGTGTTTTGATTAAGATGGATAAAAAGGTACAGTAAATATTTAGGAAATGTACAGATACTGAAACTGGATTGCAATCAGTCTAGTCCTTTGTTTGGCAGAGTAGAAGATGAATGAGGGTATGCTTCCCAACAAAATTTGAACATATTTTGTTATGATGAAGAAGGGAAAGGGCAGAAGTCTTTGTGGAGGATATGAACTAGTGGAAGGTGTTTCTCAGAGCCACATCTGGAGATCATAATCCATTTTTGGAAAGGATATTTGAGCAAATGTAAATTGACTTGATGAAAAGTAGACAAGCATGTCTAAACTAGTCACCCTAAGTGCATTCTCTAGTAAAGGGGAAAGAAATTTATGTCATCCTAAATAGCATATCTAAAATAGGTCAAATTACTCATTTGAGAAGAAAGGAACGTAAGAATAACCACAGAGCTTCAAGCCAAAGGTTCACAAAGCAAGCACTTTTCTCTCTGCTTTCTTGGCGGGACATCATCGCCAGGAAGATTTCCCCAGAGTGGGGTTCAGTTCCTGTGTTCTGGGCATGCTGGCTCCTCTGACTTTGACAAACACAGGGAACTCAGCTTCACAACCTGTGGGAAAGGCAGAGTGTGATTATGCTCTCTCCTAGAAGGAATTCACAAATGCTACCCTAAAGTTAATGTGAATAGAAACTGTGTATACTGCCCTCCCTACTCTCCCAGGGGACTTCCTAAGCAATACATCTCTCTAGTGACTCATAACAGATTTGTCCTTGAAGTGCTTACCCAGTTGCCCTTTGAACCCCTGTAAACTTACCGCATCCCCGATGCCCTTGTTAAGGAATCAGCAGGTCTGTTACCTGCTGCACGAAGAACCACCTCCTTTTGTTTCTTTACAACTTGGCTGCCCATGGTATTTTTTGTTGGAGGAGACTGCAAACAATTGATCCTTTCTCTCCATTCCATGAGGGCTCTGCAGCTCTCTATCATATCCCCTGTTCTCTAGGATGAAGACTGGATTTCCCGCAGACTGGAAAAGGGGAAACATAACCCCCATTTTTAAAAAAGGAAATAAAGAAGACCCAGGAAACTACAGGCCGGTCAGTCTCACCTCTGTGCCTGGCAAGATCATGGAGCAAATCCTCCTAGAATCTATGCTAAGGCACATGGAAAACAAGCAGGTTACTGACGACAACCAACATGGCTTTACCAAAGGAAAATTGTGCCTGATGAATTTGGTGGCCTTCTATGACAGAGCCACGGTGCTGGTGGACAGAGGAAGGGTAATAGACATTATCTACCCGGATTTGTGCAAAGCTTTTGACACAGTCCCACATGACATCCTTGTCTCTAAGTTGCAGGGACATGGATTTGATGGAAGGACCACTCGCTGGATAAGGAACTGGCTAGATGGCCGCACTCAAGGAGTGATGGTCAATGGCTCAATGTCCAAGTGGGGACCAGTGACAAGTGATGTTCCACAGGAGTCAGTACTGGGACCAGTGTTGTTTAACATCTTTGTTGGAGACATGGACAGTGGGATGGAGTGCACCCTCAGCAAGTTTGCTGATGACACCAAGCTGTGTGGTGTGGTGGACATGCTGGAGGGAAGGGATGCCATCCAGAGGGACCTTGACAGGCTGGAGAGGTGGACCTATGCCAACCTCATGAAATTTAACAAGGTCAAGTGCAAGGTCCTGCACGTGGGTCGAGGCAATCCCAAGCACAAATATAGGCTGGGCAGAGAATGGATAGAGAGCAGCTCTGAGGAGAAGGACTTGGGGGTATTGGTGGATGAGAAGCAGAACATGAGCTGGCAGTGTGCGCTTGCAGCGCAGAAAGCCAACCATGTCCTGGGCTGCATCAAGAGAAGCATTAGCAGCAGGTAAAAAGAAGTGATTCTCCCCCTCTGCTCTCATAAGACCCCACCTGGAGTACCGTGTTCAGATGTGGGGCCCCCAACATAAAAAAGGCCTGGACCTGTTGGAGAGAGTCTAGAGGAGAGCCACAAAATTAATCAAAGGGCTAGAGCACCTCCCCTATGAAGACAGGCTGAAAGAGTTGGGGTTGTTCAGCCTGGAGAAGAGAAGGCTCCAAGGAGACTTAATAGCAGCCTTCCAGTACCTGAAGGGGGCCTACAGGAGAGATGGGGAGGCACTCTTTATCAGGGAGTGTAGTGAGAGAACAAGGGGTAACGGGTATAAGCTAAAAGAGGGTAAATTTAGACTAGACATCAGGAAGAAATTTTTCACTGTGAGGGTTGTGAGACACTGGAACAGGTTGCCCAGGGAGGTTGTGGATGCCCCATCCCTGAAGGTGTTCAAGGCCAGGCTGGATGAGGCTTTGAGCAACCTGGTCTAGTGGAGAGTGTCCCTGCCCATGACAGGGGGATTGGAACTTGATGATCTTTGAGGTCCTTTCCAATACAAACCATCCTATGATTCTATGATTCTATGATTCTATGATTCTATGATTCTATGAAGAAGGAATCTCTGTCTCTCTGGACCTTGCATGGACCAGCAGGCCCTGCAGCCTCTGTCCCCTCACCCCAGCTTTGCCTGTCTGTGCAGTTGACCCGTTTCAATATGGGACAGCTACAACCTGGGACTAGGCTGCTGTGGAAAGACCACCAGAAGAAAGAGCCGAGAGCCTCCTTCCTTCTTTAGGAAGCTGAACATAAGCTCGGACCTTTTCCTTTAGGACTGGCATGGGGTACATAGTAGAGGTGTTGGTGCCCAGCCATGTACTGTGCTGGTCTTGAATTTGCTGTGCCAGCTTGATTTCCTGGCTTGACCTCAGACCTGTCTTATGACTGCAGGCTTGCCTGATGACCACTGTGCTGTGGCTGACTCCGGTTTCTGTCCACAAACCTGCTAAGATCCTCTGGGACTCTGCCTTTTTGGAGAGGACACCGTTCCATTCTGTCCCTCATGACTCCTACTCACCTCCTGCTGCTCCCCTGACACAGCCTGCTCAGTCATTCCTATGTACAAAAGCAGCCTTTAGTCATTCTTGCTGCCTCTCTGTGAACCTCTTCAGGTTCTCTTATTCCCTGCTCAAGACCAGAGAGCAGGGACATCCGAAGGCTTCAAAGTGAGCATTAACAATGCATTTATACAATAACGTAACTGTTTTCTTTCTTGTTCTGAAACTCTTTTACAATATTTCCTAACATTTGACTCACTTTTTTTTTTTTTGGCAGATGTTAAGCACTGAGCTAATATTTTCATCGACCTGTCTATCACAAAGGTCTCACTCCTGAGTGACAATGAGCCCATTTATTTTTTTCTTATGCGCATCAGTTTGGATTTACCTACCTTGAAATTAGTTGTCTGTGTTACTTAGTTACTCAGTCATATGAATCCCTTGTGCAGTTCTCTGTTTAGCCTTGGTGCTTTCTGTCTTCATTACGAGTTGCAACTTCATATGATCTGCAAACACTGCCTGGTCATTGCTTACCCCTTTTCCCAGGCCATTTAGGAATAGCATGGATCCCAACACTTCTGTGAAACTCCCCAGTGACCTCCAAATGTGAGGAGTGACTATTCACCCCCACTTATCTTTCCTACTCTTGGCAGTTCTTGTCCATGCCTGTTCGTTACCTCTTATCCCACAGCTGCTTAGTTTTTTTAGAAGACTTTGATGACTGATTGTTTGCTTTTGGAAACCCAAGTAAGTTACAATGTCAGTGTAAAATCCCCCATTAACACATATATTCACTGAATCTGGTGAAGGGGAAGTGTCTGCCTGATTCATGTAGGGAAAAAGGGGTTCACTCTGTAAAAGTGTTATTTCTTATAAATTTGTAGAATGGTCAAAGTTCTCATTGCAGCATTGAGACAGGAACTTAGCCTGTGATGACTGCTCAATAGATGCCCCAAATTTGTAAATCTCTGTGCTCACTTTTGATCTCACACCATTTTTGTCAGAGGTACATTTCATCTGAACTGCCCATTGTTTGTCTCAAAGACAAAATTCTGTGGTGCTGTTTGGCTGCCAAAAGGGTTTTTAGTCAGGAATTTGACTAAACTATCAGTGATCATACATAGCTCTACAAGTCTGTTGATCACATCAGAATTAATGAATATATGGAATATATGGCAAGAATCTTTTCTTGCAATTTTATAAATAGCATTTCATTAACAGTAGTTGCAGAGTAACTAGAAAGTATTTCAAATCATAACTTACTGAATAATTTTGCTGACTTTCTCCAGTTTTGGGGAAGTAGTCTTCATAGTATTGAAATGTGAACAAAATTACAGAGATGATGTTCGTGTTGTCCCATTATTTTTATCACTGCCAGTACAAAAAATGTAGAAAAATGGCTTCTTTTCATGTTTGTTTCTCTTCTTGTTTTTAATTTTATTATCTAACTTTCCCCTTGCCACTCCCCACTCTAAAATCTCTGCCAATGGGGATAATAATTTTATTAAGGGCTACAGATGCAAAACCCTATGTCGTGGGTTAAGCAGAGCAGAGTTAATTTTTTTTTCCCTTTTCCCTTCTCTTCATAAATAGCTAGCAAGAAGCTATGTTTTGGATTCCTGCTCAGGAGAGAATTGATAAGAGAAGAACAGAGAAGAACGTTTCTAGTTATTGCTAGGATGTTGGTATTTGTTCTCAAGGACAAGATACATTCAGCCTCTCTCCTCTCAATAGACAGAGAGAGAGCCCGGCTCTAGCTTGGGATTTGCTTTTAAGTCAAGATTGAGAAGCAGACTGACCAATTATTCCATCCCATGCACGTCATACCCAGTATATAGGAGAAGACTCTTCGAGGAGAGCTGGCTTTTCACTTCCGGATTCGTCTCACTTTGGGGAGCCTGCGTTCGCTCTCCCAAGGCCTTTCCCCTCCCTCCCCCCATGGTCGCCGTCAGCTTTCGGCCCGGGACACTCGTTTATCTCTGTTCCGTGAGTTTTGGCATCCTCCCTCTCCAGGAGGATCGTTAGCTGTTTTTTTTTCTCTGATTCGGTCAGCTCTCGGGCTGGGACGCTTGGGCTGTTATCTCCGTTTCGTGAGTGCCTCCGGGAGCGGTGCACCCCCTTTCCCCCTTTCCCCCTCCCTTCTGGGGGGAATTGTCTGTGCGGTTTCTGAGGATTATTAGCTGGCAACAGGCCGAGCCTTTTCGGGGGGTGAGGGGGGGCAGTATCACTGTCAACAGGCCGAGCCTTTTTTCGGGGGGAGGCAGCATCATTGTGTATCACCTATTCTCTCCCTCCTTCAGGGTCACTGGCTGGGAGTGGGCTGGGCCTTTGGTCATCAAGTTGGGAGGGAAAGTATCACTGTGTATCACATTGCATCTTTGTAAATAGTATTATTTCCAATATTATTGTAGTTTAGTTATTAAATTGTCCTTATCTCAACCCACAAGTCCTCTTTGCCATTTACCTCTTTAATTCTCTCCCCTATCATTGGGTGGGGGCAGGGACTGTGTGAGTGGGTGTGTGTGGTTTGGTCCCCAGCCAAGGGCCAACCCGCCACACCCTAAAAATGTGACAGCTGGTATAATGTGTGCACTGCTATGAAACTTTGTAGAAAACTGACTCATAGCTGCAGAGAATAAAAGTTTAGCTTGATCTAATACAGAAACAAACCGATAAAGCATTGAGTTGTGTCTCTAAAATGTTTCTAACCTCTGGCCGAATGCAAGTTTAGTGGAAATAATTGTACAGGACTGTAAAATAGAAAACGTGACTCATGTAGCTATTTAGTTCTGTACGAGGATAGCTTTTCATAATCATGTTGCAAACTGCTGCATTAGCTAAGATATGTCCATCTGAATACATTTTACAACATTGGACTTGTGTACTACATACACTTGTGTTACTGTGAAGATATGTTCACAGTAGACAAAGTTCTTAGATATCTAGTTTAGCACCACCCTGTCATCCTACCATTGGTATAAGTAAGTTGTGAAGTATCCAGAGAAGTCCTGATTTATCGAAGAAGGGATGTTACTCCTGAGTGATATTTCTTGCGGTTTTTTTGGCCTTACATTACCCTGAAAAAGGTTAGAAAGTTTAAGCCTAAGCCTAAAGGTTCAGTATCTAAGTGTTGAAGCAGGATTTAAAAAACACTTCTCTTACAATCAGTTCATTACTGACGGCTATAGGTGATTTAGTCCCCAGCTCTGAATAGTTTCCATTGGAAACGGTGACCGAAATTGCAAGCAAAAAACACTCAGCATGCAAGTGTAAAGGCTCAAACCCTGGGATGACAGGATGAAAACCTCTTTCTTCTGAAGTCAGTTGACAAAGTTTCACTGACTTTGAACCACAAAGCCATCCATAGATTTTAAAGTTTCAGGGCTATTTCAAGTTTAGACCCCATCTTCACCACAGCTTCAAGCTATCTGTATGGCAGCAATGTGTCCAGGCTACCCACACTCTGGGACACCCACTAATGGTGTCTATTCCATAAACCCCTGCTGTGAGTCTAGATGGGCTTTTCCAGCAGTACTTGAGTAATATTAGGCAGAATGTGTCTTTACCACAATCATGAACCTCCAAACTGTCTTAAATCAGACAACTGCCTGCTTTAAACCCTCAATGTTGATATTAATCTTACTGGTTAGACTTTAAGATGATTAGCTGGAAGAAAGGACAGGAGAGGAGAAGGTAAAATGAGGACTTCTTTCCAGCCCACTGTCTTGAGAAGCAATTTCTGGTTCCCAGAATGAGACCTGAAGGTTGCCTCACCATTGCATTCTCATGTTTGATTTCTCCAGACTGTGATTTCCACTGGAAGGAAAGCCAACCGAGAGTGCAAATTGAGAACACGAGCAACCAAACTGACTGGGACTGTGGAGTCTATGTTCTGTAGTTTACAAATATCCCCAGGAGTCAAACCATTTCTCATTCCTGTGACTCTCCTGTTAGGAACTTACACTGCTGATTCCAATATTGCAATCTCCTTTTAACATTTGCATCATTCCTGGGTGCACACAAAGGAGTCTGTGGGTAAAGACCATCCATCAGGGAAGTTTCACAGTTCCTGTGCCCCTTCTGCAAGTGGCAAGAGGTTTTTCACATCACAGATTTTCATGCCTGCTTATTTTCATGAGATATCAACATAGGTACATCGATTCCCACTTCAAGGTGCCATCAGTCAGAGAGAACTCTATGGAGAAAACAAGGCAAAAGCAAGTCCCTCTTTCCCAACAGCTTTGAGCTCTCTGTGCGTGTTACCTACAGGCATAGCTACATGTCTACCATAGTTCTCTCTTGGCCAGTGGTGACCTTTGAAATGTTTATAAGATTCTCTTATAATACTCAGAAGTTACACACAGTAGAGGAGCACCCTGGGGAATAAGACTGTATGACAAAAGGGGGGGGAGGAAAGGGGGAACATGACTTGGGAATAGAAACAATGACTTCTGCACACAAGCAGTCTGTTATTTAAAAATTAGCATGGTGGGTTGACCCTGGCTGGATACCAGGTGCCCACCAAAGCCTCTCTATCACTCCTCCTCCTCAGCTGGACAGGGGAGAGAAAATATAGTGAAAGGCTCTTGAGTCAAGATAAGGACAGAGAGAGATAACTCACCAATTACCATCACAGGCAAAACAGACTTGACTTGGGGAAATTAGTTCAATTACCAATGAAGTTAGAGTAGGATAATGAGGAATAAAATAAAATCTTAAAAACACCTTCCCCTCCACCCCTTCCCTCTTCCTGGGCTCAATTTTACTCCTGATTTTCTCCAATTCCTCCTCTCCAGTGGTGCAGGAGGATGGAGAATGGGGGTTATGTTCAGTTCATAACACACTGTCTCTGCTTTTCCTTCCTCTGCAGGGGAAGGACTTCTCACACTCTTCCCCTGCTCCAGTGTGGTGTCCCTCCCACAGGAGGCAGTCCTCCATGAACTTCTTCAAAGTGAGTCCTTCCCATGGGGTCACAAGTCCTGCCAGCAAACCTTCTCCAGCCTGGGCTCCTCTCTCCACGGGGCCACAGGTCCCACCAGGAGCCTGCAAGAGTGTGGGCTTCCCATGGGGTCACAGCTTCCCTTTGGCATCCACCCGCTCCAGTATGGGGTCATCCCCGGGCTGCAGGTGTATCTCTGCTCCACCATTACCCCCCATGGGGCTGCAGGGGCACAGCTGTCTCACCATGGGCTGCACCATGGGCTGCAGGGGAATCTCTGCTCCAGTGCCTGGAGCACGTCTTCCTCTCCTTCTTCATTGACCTTGGTGTCTGCAAAGTTGTTTCTCTCACGTATTCTCTCTCCTTTCTCCATCTACAATTGCACAGGCTTTTTCTCCCCCTTCTTAAATACAACTTCCCAGCTTGAGTTCAGACCTACTGTGTCACTATGAATTTGCCTGGTTACCGCTGAGCTGTGTCTGACCCTGGTTACTATCACCAGACCTGATCCTGAGCCTGACCTGCTGACTTGAGTTGATGGTTTGCCCTCATACCTTCAAGACAACTATGGACTTAGCTGGTGAGCTGGGCTCCAGCTTGTTCCCAGTTGGCACTCTGCAGCCACTGCCCTGCTAAACATTGTATTGTACTCAGCCCTCAGCTCCCTGACCCTTCAGGAGCAGCTGGCCCTCTCTGCTCCCTGACACTCTGTTCTTCGTACCCAATCTTTTGTTTCCCCGTCCCATAAATTGCCTCAGAAAGTTTGGCTTATGAATAGTGGAATGGCTTATTGGCAGGCTGAAATAAAGCCTCGTTGCTCTTCTCCCAGGCTCATCAGTCAGATTGTTGTGATTGAAAGACTGATTGCTCTCTGGCTGGTGATGAGTTATTCAACATCCTTGAGGAGATGTGTCATGCGCTATTACGGGCTCAGCCACTAACTCTCTGCAAAGGGGTGTCTGAAATTTGAGTTTTCCAAGACAAGAATGCTTAACAGTATTAAGAATGGGGCATTTCTTCCAGGCACATTTGCAACACTGATGGCCCATCCTAGCAACTATTATTTTCAAATATTCTGGATATATTAATGCCTGCATGTTCAATCCTTCCAGAGCAGGAGGATACTGCAGAATTCCTCATTTGTCCAGCTGAGAGTCCTTTTTGTAATCTCTTGGTGGTGTGACCAGGGCAACATATACAAGGGTGGTGTTGTGAATACTGAAATTTTGAAGAAGCTTATCACATGCAGAGGCTTATCAGTGCAAAGTATTGAGGCACAGTCCTGTTTGTTACACTGTCATGTGGAAATACTGTTGAACTTGAAGAAGTCCCAAGGACAAGAAATGTGTATAACCTGTGGGAGCTAACTCTGACCTTGAACTTCATGGCCTGGCTCCCGCGTGTGTCTCAGGCAAGAGCACTGGATCTTTATTCTCCTTCTATTCACCACACGAACTGGAAGTTGTTTCATAGACTTTAAATAGCATTTTATTGAACGTTTGGCAAATGAATACAAGTAGGAAGAACTTTTAAAATCTTTGATGAACAACTTCTCTCTGTGGTAATGAGGAGAAGCAATATCTGATCACAGAAGATATATGCATTTGATGGAACAATGACTCAGTGGATAAGGAACTGGCTACACGGTTGCAGCCCAAGATTTGTGATGGTCAATGGCTCAATGTCCAAGTGGAGAACCGTAACAAGTGGTATTCCACAGGGGTTGGTATTGGCACCAGCAGTGTTTAAGATCTTTGTTAGCTACATGAACAGTGGAATTGAGTGCACCCCAGCAAGTCTGCCAATGACACCAAGCTGTGTGGTGTGGTGGACACGCTGGAGGGAAGGGATGCCATCCAAAGAGACCTTGACAGGCTGGAGAGGTGGGCCAATGCAAACCTCATGAAATTTAACAAGGCCAAGTGCAAGGTCCTGCACATGGGTTGAGGCAATCCCAAGCACAAACACAGGCTGGGAGGTGAATGGATTGAGAGCAGCCCTGAAGAAAAGGACTTGGGGGAGTTGGTTGATGAGAAGCTCAACATGAGCCAGCAGTGTGTGCGTGCAGCCCAGAAAGCCAACCGTGTCCTAGGCTGCATCAAAAGAAGTGTGACCAGCAGATCAAGGGAGGTGATTTTTCCCCTCTACTCTGCTCTCATGAGACCCCACCTGGAGCATGGCATCCAGCTCTGGGGCCCCCAACATGAGAAGGACATGGACCTGTTGGAGCAAGTGCAGAAAGGGGCCATTAAGTTGATTAGAGGGCTGGAGCACCTCCCATATGAGGAGAGGCTGAGAGAGTTGGGGTTGTTCAGCCTGGAGAAGAGAAGGCTCCAAGAAGACCTAATAGCAGCCTTCCAGTACCTGAAGGGGGCCTACAGGAGAGATGGGGAGGCACTCTTTATCAGGGAGTGTAATGAGAGGATGAGAGGTAATGGTTTTAAGCTGAAAGAGGTTGGATTTAGATTAGATATTAGGAAGAAATTATTTAGTGTGAGAGTGTTTAAACACAGGTTGCCTGGGGAAGCTGTGGATGCCCCATCCCTGGAGGGGTTCAAGGCCAGGCTGGATGAGGCTTTGAGCAACCTGGTCTAGTGGAAGGTGTCTCTGCCTGTGACAGGGGGTTGGAATGAGATGATCTTTAAGGTCCTTTCCAACTCTAACCGTTCTATGATTCTAAGTCTCTGGTGTACCTCCACCATGGGCAGCTGGCTACATGTGCTGGAAAGGTCTTAGTATACCGGAGACTAAAGAGGAAAAGATCAGCTTCAAGAATCCAGGGCATGTGCAGTCACCTGTGTCAGCACTGGCAACTGAAGGGTACAGCAGAAACAGCAAATTGGGTATCTTGTTCTCAGGAGGAGGTTTTCTTCCCTCCTTGCTCCCACCCTTCCTTCCATTGCATATATATTCATAATGTCTCCCATCTGATGGCTCTCCCTGTCTCCTCCAGAAAAAAATCTGTCAAGCTGGTTAGAATGTCTTCTGGAACTACTCACTAGGTGCCCCAAGCTGCAGTGCACTGTGTGGAAATTTGTCCTGTAGAGGGTGGCTCACAAAGTTCAGGATGGGTTCAAATTTTTCCTGTGAAAAGGAAGTATTTTATTTTGACTGAGGGCCAAGGCGACAGCCCTTTCCATCCTTAGGCAGGACTTTTTTTAGAGAATGATGAAAAAGAAGCAATGGCATAGAGAAACTCTTTTTGCCTTTATATGTTCCTTATATCTCTCAATGGAACTTCCAAAGGAGCAGTTACACAGGAATAAATGAGGCCGTGGTCACGGACTTTCTTCCTAGCTGAGCTTTTTCCTACTTTTTTTAGTATTTCTTTTAGCCAGTTGAGTAAAAAAAAAGTTTTCTCTTTTTGTTTTAAAAAATATTTTTAAAATAATTTAATTTTTGCAGGATAGGTAATATTGTTAAGGATTCACTACTATATTTTTAAGGAACTACAGCTCTTACCTGATTCTTTTTGCTGTAAATCTGTATCTTACAGTAACTCCCTGAAACTAGCATGTCATCATAGTGTTCTGATTTATCCCCTGAACTTTTCACTGGGGCAGCTTTCATTCCCCATAAATATTAATGTGTTTCATGATGTTATGTGTTTACCTGTCTGTGCTTTTTTGAGCCCATGGTAAAAACAGAATGTCCTGGAATCACCTCTGCTGAGTCTCATCTGCGAGGCTGTAAAACAAAGACAGAAGGGATCTCTGGGGAAATGGTGTTTCTACTGATGGTGGCACCAATTCTTTGTAGCTTTCTGTATCCATATCTTCCTGGATTTTCCTCTCATGGGTCAGACAGGTAAAAGTAGGATAACCACCTAACTGGGAATGGATTAGTGGGGAGAGGAAATGAGCCCAGCCACAGCACAAGTCTAAAAAGCCCCAAGTGCAATGTTATCTCTTATCTTTCTCCACCTTGTTCCAGACTTTTCTGTGATGAGGAATGTAGGGTAAAGTGCAGGAAAAAGCCTCTTAAATAAACCTCAGGGAACAAAACACAACTTCAAAGTCGTGCTGATACACTCATTTGCTTCATAGTTTTCATTTCTTATTTCTGTCTGCTAGCTTCAGCCTGCAACACTTCATTTAATCACCAGATCCTTCTCTTAGCTTAAAGGAGAGAGAAACTAAAGCAGTCCCTTTGTTTTGTTAAGAGTATGTTTCATAGCACACTTTAGATTTAGGGAAGATGCCATTTCCACTTTATTTAAAACCAGCAGGAAGCTAAAGGCCACATTTTCCTTCCTGACCTTCTGCTGAAAAGACTGTGCTCCAGAGGACTTGGGAAAGAAAGACAAGATTGTTCAAGATATTTCTCATTATCAGCAGACCTATAATATTGAGTATGATGCCTTGCAATAAATTGATAAAACCTGGTAGTTTATATCTTTCAATCTTTCACTTGCATTTCTAGTTCATTTGTCATTCCATATCTGTAATGTGTAAGAAGGTAAGCTCTGTTTTCAGTTGACATTTCATAATTCACATGTGTGTGAACATCTGAAATCCCAAAAGAAAGGAAAGATTAAAAAAACATTAAATGAAATTCCAGTGGGCCTGAGCTAATATTTATTCAGACTCCATGACCTTAACACTTTGTACAATGCCTTCCACTATTATCTCTGCCCTACACTTCACATAAAAATTTGTAAGAGCCAAGGATGACCTTCGGTTTGCTTGTGGCAAATACTGGCATTGTGACAAGGTATATACGGTATCTGGCTTATCAACGGGCAGCAGGCAGGGCCAGAACTGACACCTACAAATATTTCCCACAGTATCAAGAAAAGTGATGCTTGATACTGTTTTCAAAGACAGTTTCAAATGAGTACTGGAAATCTTTCTCTGAGAAAATATAGTTTTTAAGTATATTCTCAATAAATTACATCTAGTAAGTTGAAAGGTAGTAAGCTCGAAGCATACAGACAGAATAATGGAGCTAACCAAATCTTTCTGCACCAGTGGTATAAGAGAAGCTGTTGTAATTACTTACACGGGACGTAAGTTACTACAGTGGGCAAAAAGAATTTGTAAATAAAAACACCCCACATATCATTGAGAAAACTAAGAATTTAGTATTTAAGACTACTTCTGCAGGAAATTACTCATATATTACACAGTCCTCAAGCCCCTACTTTTTCCATCTGAAATGGTTCCCATTTAAAAAGTCAGCATTTGTCTACAGATGAAGCAGGTTGCGGTGACTTCAATAAATTTTCTTGTTGGTCTGGAAAGAAAAAATGTTTCTGCCCACTACAGCTTCTAGATTAGTACTTTTGACAATTCCTGATAGGGTCAAATTTGTGGATTTCATACAGAAAAAGCACTACCGTATGTGTCCTGATCATCTGTCCCATTCTTTACTGAGGTTTAGTTTATTTTATCAGCATTAAGCATAAAACCTAAAAATCCCATATTAATATTGCTTACACCTACCATGTTTCCTTTATTCCCTTGTTTAGTTCTCACAGCTTAGCTTTGCTCCTTCACTCTTTTTCTCGTACAAAATGTAAGTGTCCTTCTATTTGCACATACCTGGATTTAAAATTATTGTCTGTACAACAGACTGACTTCACAACTGGCAATGCTGGACAGATTTTTTTTTCCTGTACTAGTGCTATGATCAGCAGCTAGATATCTTTCCTTGAACTATGCTTAATGGGTCAGTACATTCCTGTTTCTAAAATCTTCTGGAGTAGGTAATCAGAATTTTTAAACTTCCCAAACTTCCAGAGGATACATATTTCTTTATGTAAGATTTCTGTGGGAGAGTTATGATTTGTAAGGGGAGTTATGACTAATTGTTTCTGGATCAGGTTTATTTAACTCTTGATATTCATGCCCAGTTGCTGAAGTATGATTTACAGACTAGGCAACAGGACTGTAAAGTTCAGGCCTTAGATTCTGCTCTTTTTTTCAACTTCTTCTGAAGGGCAAAGCAAAATGGATGAGATTGGCCACAGAACTGGGCACAAATGGATGGTCTTTCAACCAAAATACTATGTGGGAAGATCTGCACTCTCTGGATTACCCACAGACTTCCATGGTGCCCTGAACATTTTTGAAATATCTCTGCTTCCCATCACTAATGGTGTTTAAGGATGTTTACCTTGAACACAAGGAACATTACAGCATGAATTTTTAATGTGTTTTGTCTTTCAAGAGGAAGATCTATACAAGCATAAATGATCATTGAACTTTCATTCTTCTCATAAGCAAACAGAAGAGTGATCAGTAAAGCATGCTGCTTTGATTCTCCACATTTGTTTTGTACAGGCTCTGTTGGATATAAAGAAGTTTTCAGAATATGTGTGGCTTGCCAGAAACCATAATTTGGAAGACACCTGGTCCTAAAAAAGAGAAATTTTAAAAATATTTGATATATAGTATAAGTTAATATAACTGCATCTTACGATGCCACTAATTTAAACTACTTAAGATTGTGTATGGGAGAGTGGGGGAAGAAGGTACTCTGAATACAAATTGAATTCCACTCTTACTCTTCTTTTTTAATATTTTTTTTGAATGACAGAGAACAGTGTAATTTTTTTGTTCCTTATTTCCTGCACAATATTGAAGCCAAACATGTAGAGAAGGGTAATTTTTCCCCCGTAACAGCATTACATCAGTTGCGATTAACTGCTGATATTTATTTCAGTGATATTTCAGCAATGGTATTGTTGAATGACAAAAAGCAGTCAAATTAGAGCCACACATTATATTGTAAACTCTTCCATAGCTCTGTTATCCAGAATGAATTCATGCCATCGCGTCTCTATCATTTCAACCACAGCCTGTTTTTTTCTCAGTATATCCAAGGTCATGAAGTAGTCAGATATCTACAATCTAGTAAACCTGAAGAAATTAAAGAACCCACAGTTTCACTATGGTAATAATAAATAACTTATTCAACTTTACAATAAGATGGATAGATGCTTTACAATGCAAGGCTTGAACAAGGCTGAAATCAAAATATCTTCTTTATACTGTAGAGTATATTTTATTCCTTTGAAATAGTAAATGTTGGTTTTGCTATCAGAATAACTATTTGTTAGCTCTCTGAATGCAGACAGCTGCAAAGACTAGCTGTTTGCTTCTGTTTCATATCTGCTTACAAATTAAAGTAGATTATTAAGAGAAACTGCTCAGAAAATACCCTAATGGGAAAGGAGTGCCTGCCTCTCATTCCTACCTTCATCACTGAGTTGTCCTGTAACTTCAGACATAGCAGTGGGGTGGATCCCACAGTGATGCTGAAGGGAGGTGCTCTACTGACTCGAGCAGGAAAGTTGGTACTCAGCAGTTCTCAGGCCTAACTAGGGGTCAAGTCTGAAAACTATTTCACCCTGGAGTGGGGAAGTCGATTTCTCCACCAGAAGAATGTGAATACTAGCCAAATCCAGGGCAAATGGATATGTGTTTTGCAAAATAAAACCTTTTGGACCCAAATTTGTTATATAACAGTTTAATGGTGTTTCCTTCAGTGTGAGTTGCATTATGCTAGAATAACTGTTATGGCTGGATCTGCTGCCATCTAATATCCATATGAGTGCTATTTAAATAATATTTAGAAATAGGACTCCTTTATTCTCTCTCTTTTTTTCCTTGGATCTGTTAATTACTTAGCAACAGAGCTTGTGGCATTGCAGAAAATGAGGTCAGGGTGACAACATCCTGTAGTTATTTTAACAATTTAGAAGTGCTACTTTTTAATCTTCACCCTCTTAAAAACCATTTATTTCTTTTTTTTTTCTTAAAGTATATTTTCAAGCCCTGTGTGTTTCTTTAAGAGTAAAAGTTCATTAGGATCAGTGTCTCCTAGTACTCTTTCACCACCTTTGTTTTCCTAAATGTATTTCACTGCACTCCTACATATCTCCAGTCTTACTATGGATCAAAGATAGCAGATTCAGCCAAGGAATATAAATGTAAACCTAAAGCACTTTATAAGTAGATATTGTCAACAAATCCTGAGCTTGATGAGTTGCATTTTGGTTTTCTGCATGCTAGCATGGCTGAAATCTTTGAGATACTAATACGGAGAAAAATGTTTTGCTTCTAGGAAAAGAAAAGTTGTGACTAAAAGCCTCAACTCTGAGTGGTACTGGGTGAAAACAACCACTTGTAGCCTCTTCTGCCCTCTTGTCACTGCTAGCTGCAGAGAAACAGAGCTAAATGGGGCTAGCAAATCTATTCTAACAATGAGGTTGTTGCCTTGTGTTAGGAGACACCTCTGTAGAAAAGATTACTTCTACTTCAAAATTCACTCCTCTTGCCTCTGGCTGCTGCTGCCAAGTCTCACAGCCTGGATCCATCTGGGTACGTTCATGCTACAAAATGACACAGGGCAGTCAGCTCTGCAGCTATGAGACAGCTGAATGGCAGAACTTGCATTCACAAAGCTGCTGCCTCTGCCCTTCCAAACAAAGAGTAACTGTGTCCAGTTGCCCTTTGGGAATGGGGTCTATTATGTACTATCCATTGGGCATCATCTGGCAGAATGCTAATTTCCATGAAACAAATGGGTGTGAGAGAGCAGGCTAACGGAGGACTGTGAAGGATCACAAGTCAACTATCTAGCTTGTGCTATGGACTTTTTTCACTCCCTTGTATAAATGTATCCAGCATATCTATCACGCCTAGTGCAGAAAAGAGTAACAAAGCTTTCTTCTATATAAAATGTATCCCATCCCAAGCTTTAATTTAAATTGCACAGAAACCTTGTTAATTTATTTATGTTGGATATGTTAAGTTTAAACGTATGTCTGTGCACACATGTGGATGCATAACTATATAATCTCACTAGCATCCTTGCAAATTCAATTTAGTTCTAATAAGCAAGCTGTGCTGTTCTCTTATCAATCATCATTACCACAGATATGAAATGATAGGTTAGAAAAGTTGCATATCCTCTGCCTAACAGGAGCCAGGAGATGTCAATTTCAGAGGGAGGTGTAAAAAAGTTATAAAATAAAAAATAAGATCCTACAAGCCAAACAATTTCCATAGTTACACTTCTGAGTATTCAGTAAAACTTCACAGCTGTCAACAAGAACTGAAATTGGCCTGTACAGTCTTTCTTGCTGGTTGTGATGGGAGGGAGAGAAAAAAGCTGCTCTTATTCTCAGGATTTGTGGATTCTACAGTGGCAGCTACTCTTATAAAAAAGGAAAAAAAAAGATTGCATTTGTCCAGTCTCCAAACATGAAAATCTACCACAACTTGGAGGTGTCTTCAAGTCATAATTCAGTGTACTAGGAGGATTATTTTTCTATGCAAAATTACCTTTAGTCTATATTTGGAGTCATGCCACATACATACAATCAAGTCAAGCTTTTGCCCTTCCCACTTTACACTGCATCAGTTGCTAATGTAAATAGTCACTGTCTAGAAAAAAGATTACATTCTTTCACTGTCTTTCTGCTGGTGCTTTAAGACAAGGACATCAAACTGATATGGAAGCATATGAACAATATATTAGACTTCATCCCACTTGTGAACATGATGAAGATGTGTTCCAGCAGAACTAGAAAATAACTGCATAAATGGCTTTCATCTCATCTAACTTTAACCATGTAATTTGATCTATCCTTCTACATGATTGTTATAGGCAGTGGAGAAAGGCACTTACTGTACTATGGAAAGGCGTATATTCACATTAATCACATTGTGGACACATGTAATTCTCTTTACTGAATTTGGAGAGAGAACAGAAGTTTGATTAATCTTTCCTAATGCTGTTATATATATTTGTCTATATCTCATCTGGGCTTTCTATACAGTCAACGGGGATAGATGGGTATTTCTTCAGTGTGATCCATCACACACTAAAGCAGAGACACAAACAAGGTGAATGCGATCTGGATGATCAGGTAGTGAGATGGATTGTGAACTGGCTGGAGAAAAGAAGCCAAAGAGTTGTGGTGAATGGGATGGAGTCTAGTTGGAGGCCTGTATCTAGTGGAGTCCCCCAGGGTTCGGTACTGGGACCTGTGCTATTCAATATATTCATCAACGACTTGGATGAGGGAATAGGGTGCACCCTCCGCAAGTTTGCTGATGATACGAAACTGGGAGGAGTGGCTTACATGCCAGAAGGCTGTGCTTCCATTCAGCGAGACCTAGACAGGCTGGAGATTTGGGCAGGGAAAAATTTAATGCAGTTTAACAAGAGCAAGTGTAGAGTCTTGCATCTGGGCAAGAACAACACCAGGTTCCAGTATAAGTTGGGTACTGACCTGTTGGAGAGTAGTGTAGGGGAGAGAGACCTGGGGTCCTGGTGGACAGCAGGATGACCATGAGCCAGCACTGTGCCCTCGTGGCCAAGAAGGCCAATGGCATCCTGGGGTGTATCAGAAGGGGGGTGGTCAGTAGGTCAAGAGAGGTTCTCCTCCCCCTCTACTCTGCCCTGGTGAGACCGCATCTGGAATATTGTGTCCAGTTCGGGACCCCTCAGTTCAAGAGGGACAGGGGACTGCTGGAAAGAGTCCAGCACAGAGCCACGAAGATGATGAAGGGAATGGAGCATCTCCCTTATGAGGAAAGGCTGAGGGAGCTGGGTCTCTTTAGCTTGGAAAAGAGGAGACTGAGGGGTGACCTTAATGTTTATAAATATGTGAAGAGTGAGTGTCAGGAGGATGGAGCCGGGCTCTTCTCTGTGACATCCAGTGATAGGACAAGGGGCAGTGGGTGCAAGCTGGAACATAGGAGGTTCCACTTGAATATGAGAAAAAACTTCTTTATGGTGAGGGTGACAGAGCAGTGGAACAGGCTGCCCAGAGAGGTTGTGGAGTCTCCTTCTCTGGAGACATTCAAAGC
>WKFP01013208.1:66596-172324 GCA_011057875.1 Pterocles orientalis | reverse complement strand
GAGAAAAAACTTCTTTCCAGTGAGGGTGACAGAGCACTGGAACAGGCTGCCCAGAGAGGGTGTGGAGTCTCCTTCTCTGGAGACATTCAAAGCCCGCCTGGATGTGTTCCTGTGGGATCTGATCTAGGTGTTCCTGCTCCGGCAGGGGGATTGGACTAGATGATCTTTCGAGGTCCCTTCCAATCCCTAACATTCTGTGATTCAGTAATCGAAAGAAAATCTATAGCAATTTACCATACACCATCATATGTGATACAAAAAATGCTCTCTCCTTATGAAATGTGCACAATGTTGAATTCATAGATCATATCAAGATACATATCACTTGGATTTCAGAGGGGGGTTTATATACTGTTTGTTAAACCAGAGTTTGTTGCCTTTTTCTAATAAACAAGCAAGTAAAATACAAGAGCGTGCTAAGCAAAAGCACAGATAAGAATGTCAACAGTCCATCACTAGCTATTTGCATCTAAACTAATTTCTAAGTTTATATGAAAAGAGGAGAATATAAGGTGGAGACTGACAAGCAGGGACTGAGCATAACTGATATTCCCTACAACATATTGAGCAGAAATTGCTGAAGCTTGTGTTACTGGGAGGTGCAATGCAGTGTTGCCTGCAAAAAGAACAGGGAACAATCTGAAAACTGAAAAAAAAAAAAAATCACAAAGCAATCAGTATAGAGGCATTAGAGATTAAAGATCAAAAGATTTTCATTGAGTGCTGTTGCAACAGTGTAGTCTACTAGTATACAGCAAAGCAACTAAAAATATCAGTTGCTTTCCTGCCTGTAAACTGTTCATAAAATAATGACCTGTTTCCCTGCTAATAATGGTGTTTTCAATAATTTTCCAAAAATAAATATAACTAAAAATAGTGAAAAATTACACATCGACAGATTAATTATGTAGGATTGGTCACACAGGTCGTATAGGACAATGCTGGTGGTTCAGAATGGATGATCCAGCTTTAACAGATGGAAACAGGCCAGAAGAGTCTCTGAATGTCTTTGGGAAAAGAAACTGGGGCTTTAGACCTGGAAAGGATATCAAAATCCTTTTCGTTCGGACATGATTTGGAAATGGCCTCCAATTTAAAATTAGATCTATTCCCTTAGGATAGTGAAAAGGGAATAGTTACCATATCTCTACCAAGGACGTTTGCTTTCTTATACTGATTATGATGATATGAAAAATGTAATTAGTTCCAGCTCAACGCACCAGTTTTCAAAAAAATTGCCAAAACCAAATTCATGCAAAAGAAGTATGCACGCCAGCATCATGAAACAAACTGATAGAAAATGGCACAAATGTAACCAAAGGCAGAGCTGACATTTTAGAAAATACTGTCTTCACTGTCTGCCCAGCTTTATGAGTCTTCATTAAGATATATGAGTTCAACTTAATTTTCAGATGGTAAATTTGGAATCAAGTAAAGTTAGCATCTAGCAGGCCTCATAAAGTATCATAGAAGACAGACTTTGCAAGCAGTTATCTGGTTCAGCCTTTTAGATACTTTTGCAAGCAGAATTGCACTGTCTGGAGTATTAAGTTATATTGTCTGTATCTGAATTGTCTCTATATTAATGCCCCTTTTTAATTTCAAATGAAGAACTGCAATACTTGCAAGAATGTCCTCATTTTTTTTTCTTCCCATTTTTAATCTACACTTATATTTAGTCTACTTTTTTAGATCCAGTGCAATGCATGTGAAATAATCCATGAAAATTCTCATTAAGATAATTAGAAGTCTTGGGTACTCAACATCCTAGGGAACAAAGCTGGTTATTTAAAGGACCAGGAGTGCAAACGTTCTTCTTTTACATAAAATCCAGTGATTGAAGTATTTGCAAGAAAGTAGAGAAACTCAGTTCAATTCCTGCTTCAGCTTGATGGGTTGAACTTCAGCTCTTCCAGAAAAGAAATCTATTTACTAGACTTCATGGGCCTGAAGCAGAGCCGCGTTTGCTAGCTACATAAAATTTCTGGGGCTAGAAGGAAAAGAAGGAGCACACAAGTGGGTGATCTGGCTTTGTACTGGGTTCAGAGTCCTTTGTTTGAGATTAATATTTTTGTAATCAGACCATATAAAAGATACTAGCCCTTCAAGATCAGTAACCTAAAGCTGGTCTGGAAATCGGTTCTAGTCTTTCCAGTCTATGTTAGTCATTGTTCACGAAAAGACCTGAAAGTATCTACTGACACCAGATAACAATATATTGACAAGCATCCTAGAACACGCACCAGAAAGCAAGTTCTGTTCTATGTAACAACATACTCAAAGCATGAATACCTTTTGAACAGAGCTCAAGAAGAGATTCGAGGTCAGTCCATCAAACCTACAGTAGAAAATAACTGTGCTTTTCATTCTTGGTCGCCTAGTCATGCTTCAAGAAGGATGAAGAGAAGTCCTCACTGAGTTCTACCATATCTTCAATGTTTAAAACCTCCTGAAAAGACTGCTACAAATATTACCTAGATTATTACAGGCTACAAGCTTCATCACTTTTTTGGTTTCTGCCTGAACTTTCATAACTTTTCCTATGAAATGCTATTTTTATCCAAGATTAGGTAAAGTAAAAAAAGAAAGAAAAAATAATCAAACCCTCTGTGACTGCAGTTGTACAAGCCTGTGCTGTACAGGAACTCATGGGGCAGTTTCTTCCCAGAACAGGTCATTGTCCTGTAGACCTGCTTGACTCTTCTGGCAGCTATGAACACAGGAGCAGGGGACAGAGTTCAGAAAACAGAGTATAGCATAAAATCTGGACTATATTTTACTCTTGTATTCAGTAACATCAGGAAACCCACCATAGCTATACTGTAGACTTGACAGCAAAAAATAAGAATAAAAGAATGCTTATAAGAACAAAAAGTTATTTAGCTTTCAAACCATTCAAACCACTAATCCAAATGACAATCTACACACAGCAAAATGTCAACAATGTGTCAAAGTATTAAAGAAGGTACTTGAAACAGCTTCAAGATTTTTTGCTATAAAAATATCTCTACAAACGTGAAACTTAAAAGCAAAAAATCCCATGATTTTCCTCTCTCTTCAAACGTTCTCCAGAAATAAAATTTATTCTTTGTCTGAGATGCTGTATAATGAGGCCACGTTTCAACCTGGGAAGCAATGCCCATTAAATTAAAAACCGCTAAAAACCAAAAACCCAACAAATTATGCTGCTATCAGACTTCAGAACTGGAAGTTCAGAAAAAAGCATGTTTGTGACACGCCTTTGTCTAAGATTGGCTTTAGTGGTTAAGAGAACTGTTAAATTCTCTCAGGAAGAATTTCAGACCTCTTTTCTCCAGATCATTCTCCACATTTTCCCTAATACATCTCCCCTAATCTTTGGCTCAGAACTCACAACCGATGAGTTACAGCAACAGGGCTTCTTACAGAATTATATGGAGAGAGTGATTCCAACATATCCAGCTCTCCATCTATTCTGTTGGCAGATATTACATGTTGTTATCTCCAATGTCTGCATTTTCCTAAATCTAGATCATGTAGTCCAGTCATGAGGTTAAAACTCGTCCTCTGACTCGCTAGTTGAAAGAGTCGCTGGAATACTTGAAACGTCCCTAAACTACGACACAATCCAAATTTAAATAAAGTTCAGGATTATTATTTTTTTTGTCACTATCAAGGAGTTTAACACAATTTGTGCAAGCTTGGAAATGGCAATGCTGTTGCCTTTTTATTCGAAATTATTCATTAGAAAATCAACATTAAGCAAAGTAAAGAAAACAGACACATAGTTCTGGAAACCAGTTCTAGAATTAGATAGAAACTTGCAATCCCCTTAAATTCTATAAAGAATAACCAGTGCAAAGAAAGAACACCTCATTGACAAATATTAATTCAATTCTTCGCTTATCAGCTAAGGTAGTCAAGAGAAATGTCATTATACAAAACTGCTGTTAGCTCCAGTAGACAAGGGAATGACGACAGAACATTCTATAAACACTTCCAAGGAACTGATAAGGGATGATTGTAGTTATCTGCATCAGAGGCATAGACAAGAAGCTTCTCGCCCATTGCTAATGCTGTAAGTTACCCAATCACTCTGTCTGTAATGACACCCATAGGAAAATATTCTGAAGCTAAATAGTTTTCTTCTCTTTTTTTCCAAATATGTCATACTCCGCATATTCCCAAAACATACAGCATTGAGAGTTTCTTCTTCCTAAATACATGTTTTAAAGGAGTTTCTACGGAACTACCAAACAAATTTGTTCATTCATAACTCAATTGATTCCTGACTGCTTACTTCTTTCAAAGTCTTAGAGCTGCTAGTATCCAGAAAAGGTATTTTACTTTAGCTGAGAGAGTTACCTGGTTTTGTAAAAGGAGGATGCAAGTTCTACACTGGATCTTCCTTAAGTTCCAGATGATCACAGACAGCAGCACAGTGACAAACGTAACTTTCCTGAGTAGCCACAAATATGCTAAAAAATGCAGCGTACCTGGCTGTTACCTCGCCCGACTGTTTCTATGTGTGAACAACATTTTTCAGAAATGGAATAATTATTGAGCTAGTCCATGAGTTTATTGATTTTTTTTGTATCACACATCCAGGTAATGGCTCATATTCCCATCCTAAGAAATATGCATAGCACAGGCAGATTTTGCCGTACTGCAGACATGGCAAGGTTGTTTAAGCAAATGAAAACGTCTCCTTAAGAGCTGGTTTCTTTCTGTGCTCATTCGCATCAGAGAGAAACAGAGCTAATGCTACGGTCTTATGAGTGCTTTATGCATTCTGACAAACCAAACGAGGTTTGTCAGGAGAGGCTCTAGGCGGCATGGAACTGCTGCAATTTTACATCTCATTGATTGCCACAATGGGAATTGTAAAGAGTTCTCTGCTTTCCACATGATATTGAAAATACCATTGCAGACCTCAGAAAAATATGCAGGTCTCTCTGGTAGAGAGAAAAAATGAGGAAAAAACAACTTTGTACAGCATTGTTTCCTCATGAATTCGAGTCAGACCCATCTGACCTTTACGAAGGCTAATAATAAAGCAATAAGGTGACACGCAGTAAAGCATGTCATTCTGTGAGCAGTTCTGCAATAGGTTACATGGAACAAAAGGGCAGTTCAGTGCCCTGAGGCTTCGGGGATATGCTTATTTTGTGGTAAGTGCATCCTGCATACTGCTGGCATCGCACAGACTACGTGGGAATGCACATGTCACAATAAACAACGTTAGAAGAACAAAACCCTAACATAGCTGGTAAGAAAATTAACTCAGTCATTGACTGGTTTGATTGTCTGGAGAGATTTTCTATGAAATGTTCAAGGGACTAATAATTATTTTTGCTATTATGCAAAAGTCTCAAGTCTTTCCTCTTCCCACATCTTCAGTGTCCCATTTTTTTTTCCTGCACCCAGCAGTCCCCATCCACAGTTACCATTTTCTGAGGGATGGACTCCCATTCTAAGCACAGCAAAACAACCCCACAGCCACACAGAATAATTTATAGTGACAGCAGTAGAAGCCTGTTCTACTCAGAGCTTGCAAAGGACATATGTAGTACCATGTGCTAGGCAAGCTGTGCTAGACACTAACCCTTTGAGGCGCCTAGCAACCTTCAGTAGCATTCCGTGGGAAGAGAAGATTTTCAGCACTCTACAGAATTAAATTGCTAATAAAAGTGTTTATTTAGGATCAATCCCAGCAGCCCTCAATGCTCCCTAAAATCAGGTAGACAAAAGCATACTTAGCTCAAGAGAAGTAAGTCCTTGGTTACTTACTGCAATCACAGCGTGAACACCTATTTACTTTAAAAATAAAATCTCCGTGTTAAAAATAATGTCAGTTCTATAGAGGTTCCAATGAACTAAACTAGGAAGCAGAATATCAGTGTTCCAAATTCATCATGCCTTTCTGATATTTTATTTTAACTGCGTAGAATCATAAAGGTTGGAAAAGACCTCAAGGATCACCAAGTCCAACTGTCATCCCAACACCACCCAACCCACTAAACCATGTCCCTAAGCACCACATCCACACATTTCTTGACCCCCTCCAGGGATGGTGACTCCACCACTGCCCTGGGCAGCCTGTTCCAATGCCTCATCACTCGTTCAGTGAAGACATTTTTTCTAATATCCAGCCTAAACCTCCCCTGGTGCAACTTGAAGCCATTTCCTCTTGTCCTATCACTCGTTACTTTAGAGAAGAGGCCAGCACCCACCTCACTACACCCTCTTTCAGGTAGTTGTAGAGAGTGATAAGGTCAATCAAGAGTGATTATATTCAAATATGAATACCTACACCAATTCTATACCTGTACATCCAATTCAGATACATTTTCAACACATATACCATACAAGCAAATACTAGCATGAGGCAAACATCACCAATGGAGTTTGAAACAATACAAAAATTGAAAAAACAAGTTTAATCAAGTTAATGATATCTGTGTTACTCCCACCAGGAATATCCAGTCTCAAGGAGCTGGATGTAGAAATTAAACAGCAGCATTCCCAGTGATTCCTACTGCAACATACTTGGATCTATGCATTGCCTGAAAGTAGGTCTGCATGAGAAAGAAACATGACAACCAAAAAAAGAAACAAAACTGAAACGACATTCAGATTCTACCAAGCAGTAAATAAGAACTAAGCTATTGGATATGTGAGGGCAACAGGTATTTTGATCAGTAGCAGAATAGAGAGATTTAGGAAAAGAAAATCCCTTTCCCATTCGAAAAACAGCTTTTGAGTATTTGCAGGTATCTGTTCCTAGCCTGGGAAAGGTATGATAAAAGCAACAATCCCTTAGAAATGCAATAAGTAATCCATCATCTTATAAACACAAAAATGCAGGAATAAACGTGGGTATAAAATCTTGGATTTCTTGATCCTGTGATATAAAGCAAGATAAAGACAAAGAAAGTAAGGCCCAGAGGAATACAGTGATGAGCCAAGTCTCCTGATTCCCCCTGAAAAAAACAATTTGTTAAAGTTAAGAACAAAAGTAATCTGCTAGCCAAAACCGGAAAGCATTTATTTCTTCTGTAATACTGAGAATCTCGTTCACAATTAACAGCGTGGTGTGTGCAATGACACCTGTGACCGTTCTCACCTACTGGTTATTGGTCTGCTGGAGAGGTATTAACTCCCACTGTGACACTAATGGAATAATTACCATACTTAGGTTATATATATACATATATATATAACATCAGTAACTTATCACCTACTACTTGATGCTGCTTCATAGAATATAGCCCATTATATACGTATTGCAACACTGAACACATGAAACACGCTTTTCCATTATTTTCTTTATTTTTGTACATGGCATATATGTATATAAATTAAACTCTGTAATACCAACAGCAAGTTAAAGTTGTGAGACACGCAAGATATAAAAAAAAAAAGCCATAAAAGAGTACTTTTTTCATTTCAATTATTATAGAATCATAGAATGGTTTGCGTTGGAAGGGACACTTCCCACTAGCCCAGGTTGTTCAAAGCCTCATCCAGCCTGGCCTTGAACCCCTCCAGGGATGGGGGATCCACAACTTCCCTGGGCATCCATTATGATGGTTTCTAACACCAACAATGAGTTTTAGGTTGATATTCTTCACTGGCCAGATATACTTATGGCTTGAACCATTCCACAAAGAAAACAGTGAAATTTGGGCCCCAGTAATTTTATGAATATAATGAATATCACCAAATCACAGAATGGGTGAGGTTGGAAAAGACCTCTGGGGGTCGTCTAGTTCCAACCTGCTGCTCAAGCCCCCAGCTTGAGTGGTCTCCAGCCATGCTCTGGTGCATGGGGTTGTTCCTCCCCAGGTGCACTTCTCCATGTTGAACTTCATGAGGTTCCTGCCAGTCCATTTATCCAGTCTTTCAAGGTCCCTCTGGATGGCAGCACAATACTTGGAATATTCAAACAACATATTCTTGGATCCCTTGTTTAATACACCGCTAATTTTGTTTCTTCTCTTATTTTTCTGTGAAATACAAAAAATACACTTTGTCCTTCTTCTTTTGCAATTTACTGAATAGATAATAGATACATTATGTAATTTTTTTAGCAGAGACTGAATTTGTTGTTTCTTTCTGGAAAGTATCTCTCACATTACAGATACGGCTACAAGCAAAAAAACCTGCACTGCAGCTTTGGTCCATTAGTCTCACAGTGAATATTCTTCATCTGAACAAATAAAATCATGATTATCTAAAAAAGTGATAAATAAAATATCTGTAATCTTAACGTGGTGCTATACTGCAAATCTAAGTGTCTAAAGGGCTGAATTATAGCCAAAGGAGTTTTTTTGTTTGTTTGTTTGTTTTGGTTGGTTGGGAGTTTTTGAAAAATAAATTAACTAAGATGCTTTTTTTTTTTAACTTCTGATTTTAGGTACCCAATGATGGAAATGTTATGGCCTGAAAAATTCAGGGCTACTGAACTCCCAATGAGTTTAAATTTAGGTGTCATCAGCATTTTGTAAATTCAGACTTTGCAGAAATTTAAGCTTGGATACTTGTAAACCAACACATGCAGCACAGACCATTAAGAAAAGGTAGGGCAAACCACTCCTGTAAAAAACTGATCATATATATTTAACCAGCTTCTAAAAAGCTGCACGATGATAATTAGTGAACATCTACAAAATATTTCTTAAACGGAATCCTACAGAACTGATAAGTTTTATGATGTTGCTACCCACATTATTTTGTATTTAAATTAATCAAAATTAAATAAAGCAGGTATAAAACTTTACATAACTTTAGAACTTTTAACGTTAAAATAAATATACATTCCGAACAGACATAGGCCGAATCTCATTTATGCTGCATTAAGAGCAGTCTCACTGCGAAGAAACTACGAAAAGAATGTTTCAAAGCTAATTGACAAAAACCTAAATTTCTCTCAAATTCGGCAACTTTTTGCCTCCACAGCAGAGGGAGGCCAAATAACTGTCCCTTGCCCCTGCTCTTTTCCTCTGACAAGAAAAGTTTGGCTCTGAGGAGGAGACAGTGTCAGCCACCACAACCTTGGTCGTGTGAATTTTTTGCACCTGAAGGGATGTTGGGTTCAAAGCCATATTGGATGACCGAGAGATTTTACCAGCATACTTCACGCTATACCTAGTCCCTCATCTTCACCATGTCTCCTACACGAGTCTGATGCAATCATGGGTGCAAAACCACCCTGAGTCTAATAATCTTGTAGCCAAAATGATAACAACAAACAGGATATTCAGAGGTAGAAGAGTGACTAGAGTTAACTTGCTTTATGACAACAGATTGATCCAACGTTGCTAAATGAAAAGACGGGATTTGATGAATATCTGGCGATTACAGATCTTGAGGAAGGAAATCTTTATTTAGCACGGTACAGGGACAATGGAACTCCAGAAAACGACACTAGTATAAAAGGAAGGTAAGAAGCTGAATATTACCAACAAATTTCATGAGACTGAAATCTGTCCAACAAAGGCAAGAACATTTGGAAATAGAGTAGACAAAGCACGAGACAACAAGAAACAACTGTATACTGATCACATGGAAAGCTAAATCACGTAAATTTGCCTTTTTTGCCTTTAAGATGACTTCTTCTAGTCAATCATTTTGGATGTCCACTACATTTTGACACCTTTTTCTTTTGTCTTCTGTCTCCTTTCCTCTTCCTTTTAAAAGCGGTATCAAACTAGATGTGACCTCGTTTCCCTTTCTTTTCATTCTGCTTTAAAGGAATTATTTGTATAATCACTACATTTACCCTAATGTTTTCATATTTTATTATTTTATATCTGAAAACCTATTTTAAGCAGCATCTGGGCACAGTGTTCAACATTCCTCCTTTATAATGCAGCTTTCATTAGTCACATGGTTTTTATAAGGTCACCTATTACAATAGTATCTCAGTGACCTTATAAAAAACAGATGGATGGATGAAGAAAGATTTGTGACTGTTTACCACATCCCTACAGCAACATACAGAGTTCATTCACAAATAATAGACTAAAGCTCTTCCAAAGTGAGCAAAAAGTCTACAGGCCTGCAAGCATTTTACAGAAAAGATTTAATACTAACACAAGACAAGAAAGTAGAATTCAAAAGCTTTTGATGCCAGAAGAAAATAAATACCTACCTCTCCTTGTTTCAAAAAAAGTCAAGAGTTTCGTCTTTACTATGAAACTGTATTTAAAATACCAGAAATAACTATTATCTGTAAATTTTTGTTGATATGCTCTATGCTAAAGGGGATTTGTGCTGAATTTCTAGGATTTTTTTAGTCATATTTGGATTTTTTCCAATACATTTTTTTTTCAAACACTTTCAAATGTCAAAGGCAAAGGGAGGAAAATTACAAAGATAGTCACTGGTATCCTAATACTGTATTTTCCATCAATACTGAAATTATCCACTAACTGTATTCCTCTTGAAACTCTTCTGAAATGCTTATACCATAATTTTTTTCAATAAGAAAAAAAATTCTTTCAGAGTCTCTTGCAACAAGCGTCTGAAACATAAGATTTTTCTATCCCAGCGCCCTCAACACTCTTACTCAACCATAACAAATGGGAATTTTGTTTCATTCAGCAAAACACCAAAGATTTTGGTTCCAATGAAAGAAACGAATAATCAGATAATACTAAGAATTATTTTCACACTTCATTCAGTTTGTCTACTTTGCATTTTACTTGTGGTCTGTAATAAAATAGCTAATTGGGGGTTTATCTAAGAACCTCTGCTGCTTTTTCGTGGGGTACAAGGAAGAGAAAAATTTATATAAACATAGTTGTTGAACTGACTTGATGGTATTTGGTGTGTAAGACCAGGATCTTTCATAGGGTGTATTAAAACTGTCCACATTTGTTTCTGCGCACACAATAAAAAGAGAGGCACAATTTAAGCATTTTTTTTTTTTTTTTAATTTGTCAGGACCTCTTATCAACCCTCCCATTTCAACTCCGGGAAAACAATGTTTTTTGATTGATAGTCTGAAAGTATGATTTAAACTGATCTATTTCACTCTCTCTCTCACACACACACTTTACCAAATTGATCTTAATTGCTGCATAATCTGGTGAAAATCAACAACTGTCAGACTGCACTCAAGACACACTTGAGTATGGAACAGCAGAGGTGTTGTGAGCTGTACAGTGCACATGTGGGAAAGAAGATGGGATAGAAAGGGTTTACAATAGTAAGAAATTAAAAAAAAAAATAATGTGTAGTGCTGCAAACTCCTGTCAGACTGACATTTTGTGTCATAGGAACATGCATGGAGCAGGAATCCTGGAGGGAAAAACTTACAAAAAGTACTCTGATTTGAATCTATCTACAGACCCCTGAATGTGTACTCAACTAAGTTTGGAAAAAAAAAATTACCAAGAATACTACCAAAGTATTGCTAGTTGCCACTAAACGCTAATGGTGTTTGAATTCTAAGGAAATTTTAGAGCTTGGGTTTGCTCATTTGTAATATAATGAAAAGCAACTTTGAAATTACGAGTACTTTCAGAATACTTTTCAGTATTTTCAAGCAGAAAAAACCAAACCAGAATAGTTGTAGTTCTTTCTGATAAACATGAAGAAATGCTTCTAAAAAAATTAAACTGGTCACAGAATTTGACATGGAATTACTACATGTTTTATTCAGATGTGATCTGTACATTTTTTAGTTTGGGGAGGAAGTGAGAGGAAGAAACAGTCCAGCTCTAGCATGTACCTGCTAATGACATTGCAACCAAAGCAGAAGCATTCACTTAGAATTTCAAAAATACATTCTGACATACTAGGCTAGATGAGCTATTCTGTCATTCGATAACCTTTGTTGCTGTATCTTCCAGTGCAGCCCAGCATGCTTCTGAAAAACTGCAAGTCGAAAGCTTGGAGAAAATACAGCAATCCTTAGAGATGACAGTTATCTTTCCTGATACTTTTCATGCCAATACAATAACAGAACCTGATGCATCTACAAGACAGAATTTTGTGGAAAGTACACCAATATAGAACTCATGTGAGAGTTCATATTAAGAGACAGAAACCATACTTTACCTGAAGATGCAGAGAATGGATAAGATAAGGCAGCTTACTGTAGTGTGATGGCTTTGCCCTTGGCTGGGAGCCAGCCCCACACAGGTGCTCACTCACCCTCCCCCCTCCCCGGGATGGGGGAAACAATTGAAAGGGTAAGGAAAAAAAGACCCCTGGGTTGAGATAAGAATGATTTGAATAACTACAATAATATTGAAAATAATAGCAATGATTATAATAATGGTAATACACGCAAATATACAAATGAGTAACACACAGTGATATTGCTCACACCCCATGACCAAGGCTCAGCCTGTTCCCGGCTAATGATCCCAGAGCAGAGAGAGTCCTGAAACCACAATCCCAGAATGGAGATAAGAGCCCGAGTGTCCCAGGCCGAGAGCTGACCAAGGGAGGGAGACAACCCAGGGACAGGGATCACCCGGAGCAAAACAATGATCTGGAACAAAAGAGCTGAACTGGACGTTTATCAGTTCTACTTAATAAGTGTTTGCATAGCCTGTACCATAGGACTGCAAACTGATCATTCATCTTTTAGCCTGTTCAAGCACACTGACACGTAATCTAGCAACATAATCTTTGAAAAGGCAAACATAAAACCAAACTGCACTAATTCTTTTTTCTTTGAAAGACAGGCAGGATGAAATACATTATTTACTCTGTGTTAGAAGTAAACATTTTTTAATGGTGTTCTAGGAGCTGAAATCCATGAGAACTATTAAGATGCTTTGACAAAGGTGGACTAAATGTGTAAACATGTTCAGATATAGGTTTAGTTGTCTTAGACAAAGAACTGAAGTTTGAGGGCTTCAGCCTACACCCTCTGCTATCACAGATAATAGTGGTAGCTAATTCCCATGCCTTCTGGAACACTGGAGACTAAAATAAACTAGAAATACAAAGTCCATAAAATTTAACTTGAGGATTCCTTGACCCAAGGCATTAATACTGTGTATCCTTGTTCTTTAAAGAGAACTGAACCCAGATCATGGATTTTTGCTTTTAGTCATGGTTTATAATAACTATCTTTCTTCACTGCAAGAGTGATCAGGCATTGGAAGAGGCTGCCCAGGGCAGTGGTGGAGTCACCATCCCTGGAGGGGTTCAAGAAATGTGTAGATGTGGTACTTAGGGATATGGCTTAGTGGGTTGGGTGGTGTTGGCCGATGGCTGGACTTGATGATCCCTGAGGTCTTTTCCAGCATTAATGATTCTATGATTCTATGATCTCTTGTTTACTCACATCTCATTCACATTTATTTGAAAAGAATGAAACCAACTAGAAATAGCAAATTACACTGTTTGGGTAAGTTTATTTGTAGCATGAGGAGAAATACAATAATCTTTAAAAGCAAATTTACATTTTAAAAAATAGTTATGTTTTAATTTCGGCTCTTTCAAAACATTGCAGATTAGGATTTTTAAAAGATGTACACACGTCTACTTTGGCACCAATTTTTTAAGGGATCAGAAATGTTTGATTTATTTTCCATCTGATAACAGTAGCTTATTTCCTTCTAAAGATTGATGTGCTGATCACATTTCAATGCCGGAATGTATAACTATTTAGGGACAGCATTTTCCATTCACTTCTGTTGTATTTAGGCAATACTTATTCCAAAGAATGTTTAGTTTTTCACCCATATTTAAAAAACGCATAGTGTACCATGGTGAGACAGTCTGATTCCTGCGAGCTATGAACAAAAAGGCAACACAACCTTAGATACTTTTTGTCATAATGATTTGAAAAATGAAGGAATGCTGTCAGAGATTTTTTGATGAAGAGTAAAGGAAAGGGGTATAGGGTGTAGGACAGTCATATCTGAAGCAGATCTGCTTTGTGGAATCCAAACCAAATCAAAACACAAAAACAGAGTACTGTCTTGTTCTCTTAATCAACTCGAGTTTTTGCATACATCTCACCCTAACATCCACTAAAAAATAAAGAAAAATGCAGCATGTTTGGGAGGCAGAGTGTCAATTATTTTCTTTAAATTCCTAGACAGTCACGGGTCTGACTCATCCATTTTGCTCAGTTTAATAAAATATGACTTCGTGGGAGTAGCCTGTTGCAAAAATTCACCAGAACTATATTCTGCCTCCAATGGGAGAAAGGAATTCTGAAGAGGTGGACAGTTTGTCCTTTGTTTGGTTAATGAACTGTTGAGTTATCTTGCTGAAGTATATAACTTCTTATCACTCTGGCAACATGGAATTTAGGCAATGCACAAAACTTTGATAAGGATGTCTGAATTAATGTAAACTTCTAAAAGAGGATGAAGTAATGCTAAGGGGAAAAAAAAAGTAATAACACACTGAATAATTATGAGATCAACAAACAATTAAGCAATTCACCAAAACCATTCAAAGCACCTTTCAAAACAAAAAGACACTGACTATGCTAAATACAATTCTTAAAAGACACTTAAGCACACTGGTGATTTAGGTGTCTAAATTGTGTTGTTACCACCACAGACAGCTGGGGGGGGTGGGAAGAGGAAAGAACCTAGAACCTACCACTACATTTTTCCCCTACCAGACATCCTATTGAATTTAATTTTACTGAATTTGCAATTTATAAACAGTGATTCATATACAGGAACAGTAACAGCAGAAGCTTTGATAGGAACCTTAAATTCAGCCAAAGATGTGCTCTTGAAAAGTCTTTCTCAAATAAAGAGTTTTGACTCATCAAAGGATTTCTAATTCAGTAGGAGACATCCCTTCCTGTGCAAGCTCATGGCAACTGACAATGTGAGAAACTGAGACATCACCAAGCCCTTTGGTTGTGCTGGGAGATTTCTAGGGGCAGGTAGGTCACAGTAAATTGTCCATAGCTGTGAAATTCGCTTTCCGCCTGAGACTCTGAATCTCCTGACCTCTGAGTCACATTTCAAAGCCCACATCCTCTTCCAGGCTCTCTATCTGCTCATTTGCAGAGGAGGGAGGGGATAAGTGCCCGCATAAGTAGATGGCAGGTTGAATGGAGATGACTGGATACCAGAGAATCCATTACCATTTCAAAGACAATACATAATGCCAGCTGCTGACTTTATACCTTTCCATAGGTTTACAAGGCCTAGATAAACAAATTCAAGGTGAGGGAAGGAAAGCCAAGTATTGTCATGACTAAATACCTCCCACAAAAGTTAAGATTAGCTACATCAAGTCCTAGCCCCCAACAGAGCCAAAATTCTTACGGCCACTTACAGATGTATATTATACTCTGCAATTAGTTGTCTAGGTCTTTGACACTCAATTGCTCCTAAACTTCCACTAAGGGGAAGTAAAGAAATCCGTTCCCTGGGTTCAAGGAAAAAAGGAAATATTCATGGAGCACCATATAAAGCTTTCATCCTACAGTAGGAAGTGGTTCATCTAGTGAATGCACAACGAGTTGACACATGAAGAAGTCAAATGGAAGCAACCAAAGTTTGGAATTATGACAAAAAAGAACTTTATAGCTTTAAAGCTTGTAAACTACTGCAATGTTGACAGAATAGGTAAAATTTCAGAGTGTCCAGGGAAAAGAGAGTTTGGGCACTGTGCTTTTCAACCATTCCAGTCTATAAATTGAAAATAAATGAATAACAATTTCAGTGTAAAATGTGTAAAAAGCCTGAATAGGTTTTAGTTGAGTACTCCTTATTCACTTGGTTAGAGCTAGAATATCAAAGCAACATTTCAATAAGCTCAGGTTTGCAAGTATTTACTCTTAAGAGTGACAACTGGCAGGCTTGTGGTCTTGTTGAACTTTAAGGAAGGAATTGTTTGTTTGTTTGTTCAATTCATTTTACGCCTGAGGTAAAATAAGTCAGGAGGAAAAAAATCACTAAGGGTCTGAATATCCAACAGATAGCGATATAATGAAATTGCTGTCAAATCGGGAAAAACCTTTATTATGAACAGTAGAATAAAAAATAAGTTTTTGACCTATGTCTCCAGAATTGTTTCGCTAATAGAATATTTAAGAATAAAAGATGCGCATGTTCTTTTGTTTTCCTTTCTTATTCTGCACCGAAACACTGTGCTTTATGTATGGTAATACTTACTGCAATAAAAATTGTGCATATAAAATGCATTTTATTCAAGGACCTTTCATGCAACTGAGAGCTTAAGCTCACAAACCTCTTCTTAAATCCCCCTCCCACTTCTCCAAATTATATTAAATGAGTTTTGATGTCTGAACTCTTATAAATAAAGAGTTCTGGCTGCATAAACTGTGAAAGGATCTGTCCTACAATATGAAAAAGGAATTTCTCTGAAGTTACAAAGAGGTAAAATGGAACCCATAAGGTCCATGTGATTTGTTTTAGACAATGAGCCAGAGGTCACACAAAGACCAGAGTCAAGGAGTCTCTAGTGGTCACCACCACAGGACACGAGATTGTCTCTTTTACCATATTTAAGTGTCTCTCCTAATTGCATTTTCCCTTTAAAAGGTATCATTTGAAACGGTAGAGGGGGAAAGACGTGACATAAAATCTGATTTTTTTTCTTGCTTTTCAGAGGTCGGGGATATTTTCATTACTTGTTTTGCAAAAAACCCTTTTTCATTCTTAAACCTTTCTCAAAGCAGTTACTTTTTTACCTGGCTGCTATATAGTCCATGTTATAATTCTTCTGAGATCTACATGACTAATGTGTGGAGATTTCTATCTCCCTCCTACACACAGAGATATATGGAAGCAGGTATTTTGCTAACTATACCAAAAAAATACTATTTTTGTGCTATTTTTTCTATAATGCAACCACCTGTGCAAAGAACCATCGCTGCAATATGTCATAAGGCCAAATCCATTCCAAAACTTTCAAGGGCAACCTACCCTCTTAATCACACATGGGTACACTTACGTGAATACATAGCTTTAGTAGTGGAAGTAGTTCATTTCATACCAGTGAAATTAATCTGACAGCTCCTCCAGTACATTTTTTTCCTAATTATAGAATTTGTTTTAGTTTCAGTGGGGCTTCATTCTGGTCCATAGCTCCATCTGCACGGAAAAGCTGGCAAGAACAGCATCGTATCTTGCAGGTTTTTAACTTTTCATTAAAAAGAGCTAGAAAAATGCTCAGAAATAGGCAACTGTTAACTTTCATCCAGCCCTCAGACACCTCTCCCCATTGCCGTGATCATTCAATGATAATTCTGGTCTTCAAGAAACCTCTGGCACCAAAGGTGACTTTGGAAGCTCTGTAAAAGAAAAAGAGCTTCTAAACTCTGCTGACACTGGGAAGGGATGACCTATTGACAGACAACATCCATAACAAACTCTAGTCAAGGAGTGAGGAGCAGCCCAGCCAAAGTTAGTTTTCCTGGTAAGCAAACAGAATCTCTGTTGGCCCCTGTAGTCTTTTGGCTGATGCCATGGTGGGTCAATGGTTTGAGAAATGGTTACATGGACCTCTGACAGGGGAATCTGAAGAAGGGACTGGGAGAGAAAAGAGAAAGGGACCATCCCAGACAGTGTCTGTTGGACACAGATTTTGTTTTTCCAACTCCCAAATGTCCACCTATTGTAATAAGTCAATGGAATGACGATGCAAACTTCTCACTACACTTAATTAATTTCTTATTTGATTTAAAATGTTGAATGAACGAAACATTGCATAAAGTCTGTGCAAGAAAATGAGGGATATGTAAGAGAAGGGTGCCTTATGAAACTACAAAATGCTGGAGGAACTGAGGTTTCACGTAAAATCACTATAAGAAAATTATCCTAGATAATCAGCTTAGTAGGCTTTCAATAGTTGGCGAAGTTCCTGGCTTCTCTGGGGAGCTGTGAAAGAGCAGTAAGGGACATGTAACCTCCTTCCTTGGAAATCCGTGACCACACTATATGGAACATACATGTGGAATAACGAGTGAGGATTAAGGTGGGGTATGAATTTTATAAAATGCTCATTACTACACTGACTACCCAGACAGACATTCTTAATCAGTATTAACAGTGCTTTTGTATAAAGTAACCTAACATGCAGTAGTCACACCAGCACTCTTAGTGCAAGCTCAGTGCACATTAGCGTGCTGTACTCACACCATCCGCATTTTTTTCTCCCAAAAGCAAGAATGTGAGATCACTTAATTCATTTTTATAATGAAATAGTGCAAAAAGATGCACAATATAGAATAGTATAGTAGGGTCAGAAGTATCACCTTGTCTCTAACCTCATCCTGATCTTCCTCAAATTTGAAAGGTCAGCAGGATTTCTGTGGTTCCTGCAGTACTTACTGAAAAGAGATGACTCTCTCTGGAAAGGATTCAAGTCCCCACTAAAACACCACACTTTGAATTTTGTACTGTCTGAATTCCAGTGTTGCTCGGTGATAAATGACAATAAAACCCACATGGAGAATCTGGCCCAAGAAGCCACAATTTTCCTTTGGATACACTGGCACAGTAACTCTGACCAGCACCTCATGAAGCCACATCACTAGAAGAACATGTCCTATTATATTATCCAGTGCCAGCCTGAACAGTAATGAGGACACAATTCAACCGAGTATCAAAGAATATACCAGTTTTACATTTTCATTAGCTGCAGTTGATATATACAGCATGGGTGGAGAACAGTTAAGTGCCAGAAAGAAGGTTAAAGATGAAAAAGAAAGTATGATTGCTACAGCTTGTCACTTCAAAATATGCCTCTTGCACACCCGTACTGCTAAAGCATCACAGACAGAGAATGCACTCTGGAAGCGTCAATTAGGTCAAGATCTCCCAAGACTTGCAATTTCAGTGAGTTTTTCAGAAAAGGTGAAAGAAAAAAGAACTGAATATATCAGGGCATAGTATCTTTTAACAATTTATAGTTGATAGCAAACGAATATAGTTACCTCCGAAGGAATGCCCTTTGCTACCTCAGAGAATACTTCTCACAGTCCATGACCTCTCAGGCTAACTATATTCAGCTGTAAAATGAAATTGCCTACTACTCCAGGAAGTTTACACAAAAAATTGACTTGGACTATGAAACACACAGCTAAATAGAGAAAGCAACCACCAGCCTCACCTGTAAGTATGAAATATGTATCTTGATTTCGATTTCCATCAGTTAATTTTTCAGAAGAGTTTAGAACAAACTGCGTCCAAGAAACCAGGTGAAGAGTAACTAGAAACACGAGAAGACAGACCACCGAGACTGCATACAATTGCAATCTATGCTACCAAAAGCTATTATGCAGAGATGCAGGGTCAAGATTACGTCATTCTTTCCTCTTCTCTGTCTTCCCAAACCAAGTACACGCATTAGCAAAAGAAGTAAACAAGCAAAATCAAGTCCACAAATGGAATTATTTTATGACAACAGAAAAATGCATTTTTAGTGTAAAATCCTTAACAACCACTCAGAGCAAGACAAAAAAAAATGTGGACAGAGTAACGTTTGGTGGCCTGTAAGCAGAGAGAGGATACACCAACTTTGACACCTCTACACTTAGTCCGTCTCAGACTTGAAAAAAGAAGACTAGCACCAAGACCAGCTATCACAGAAGTTCATATCTGAATTCATATTTGGAAGCTCAAGCTAGAAAAAAGCTATGAGACAATACATTTTGACTGGTTTTGATTTAGGTGTTGAACTCCTGTGTCAGCTTAAACAAATTGACTTGTTCAAGCTGGAGGCCCAGGCTGCTAATAAGCCAGCGTTTCAGAGGTACAACACCGAAAACTTGCAAATCTCTCTGCTATGAAGAGAACTATGAAGAAGGTAGAGGCTTGATCACGCAAATAAGTTAGTGGATGGGCTACTGACTGGACAGGTAAATATCATAGAACCACAGAACGGTTTGGGTTGGAAATGACCTTAAAGACCATCAAGTTCCAAGCCCCCTTCACTAGCCCAGGTTGCCTCAATATGCACAGTATTTATTCACCTTCTGCACAGACTTCAAAAAATGTTTCTATCAAACATTTCAGATTTGACAAGTTAACAGATTTCAAAAGACATTTTTTTCCAAGTAACCAGAAAGATGTCTGAGGCACTGGAATTGAGTCAGAATACTGACATAAAGAAGCGGTTCACCCCAAGACTTCTTGGGCTTTCTGCTGGCAATCTCAGCAGAGAAAGAATCATGGACTGCCCCGTGAAATCTTTCAGGCTGTTCTGTGCATTGCAAGTTAGACATATTTATGGATGGTGGGACTGGAAGCTTAGTTATGAACGCCCAGGCTACATTCCTTCTACCTGCGGAATCAGAGGCTGAGGGTACAGGGACTTCAGAGCCATCTACTCTGTCCTTCTGAATAGCACAATACACAAAACACAGTGAGGTATACTTCACTAGAACAATCTTTTGCAAAGACATCCAATCAGTGTACATGAACTCCAAGAGACGAGAAAATACAACTTCTCCAACTAATTTTTAAAATGATGATTTTTTTTCACAATTAAAAATTTACCCTTAATTTCTAATTCTGACCTCAGCTTCTAGCTATTGATTCTTCTTGGAATTTTATTTGCTATATTAGAAAACATTTAAACTTTTATTTTTTCCTTATACACTAATCCCATCAGTTCTCAAGTTTCTTATCATTAGACTAAAGATCGAGCACTATTTCCTTTTTTTTTCAGCACTGAGTATTTTTGTGTCTTCTTTCTTAATTTTCAAAATGTAGACAAATTGAAATGTAGACAGCATTCCAGTTTTCCCACTGACACTGTTAAAATCACTATTCTATTTCTCTGCTTATTTATCTAATGGTACAACATAGTATTTTTTAACGCTATCACTGTGGGAGCTCATGTGGAATTTCTTGCCTGTTATGACTTCAGATCCTTTTCAGACTCGCTTTTACAGATGAATGTCCTTCATTCTGAAGGTATATCCTGTATCTGGCTTTCTTATCCAGAGCATTTTGCATCCGTATCATTCTGCATGCCTGTTTTATTTATCACGCTGCTGATACTTACTGTTGCAAGGAAAAACTTCTCAATTCGTGTGAATTAAATCACATCACTATAACCTGCAACATTTAATTACATAGCACTGACTGCCAGCTCAGCATCAGCAATACCACAGATAAACCACAATACCAGATACTTACAAAATGACAATAAACACCTAAAAGCTTCTAAAGACCCCCATATAATTAACCCCCCACAGTAACAGCACTCAGGCACCCTCGCAGGCCATGTGGGTTACAGACACATCCCGACTTCTGGGAGTGCAGGCTCCCCTATTGGTTCTGTCTAGCTCATTGGTACAAATTTTGTAAAGAATTATAATATCTGTATAATCCATTCAAATATATTTCTCTACAATTCTTATTTTTAAATATCTGACCAGTAATTCTAAGCTACTTAAGCATCCTATGCAGTTCAAAGTTGAAGAGCAATATATTTTCATGGTAACTTCTATCTACCAACCTTGCAGCATCATCATTGCAGTCAAATTGCTGGCTTAATAGAAAATACTTCCCATAAAACCATGCTATCGCCATTAAACATCTCCCATGCCTTAATTCCCTGTCAGTTGAGTCCTATGTTGGATTTTCTGCTGTTTTGCCTAAAATTTATAAATGGTCAATGATCACCAAGTGCATTGCACTTGTATCACTGGAATTTGAAAAGTATAACAGGATAGTCGATTAAAAAATATTTATCCCTAATAGATGTTTTCCAATATCCTTTCAATTGTTTTTTCTTTTGATGATTTTTTTAAATCATTATTTTTCCCAATCCAGAATAGAAATATTAATTGAATAATTCCGTCAGTTCCGCATCACTACTGCCAATAACTCTTCACAGGATGTCTCCAATAAAAGCAGCAATAAGAACAGCAATAGACCCTGATTTCTGGCATATTCTAAGCCTACCAGCCAACCTCAACACTTCTCTCAGATTCTCAGAACAATAGTATTAATTTTATATCTTATTTTTTATAGGGGTTACTATCTGTTTTCCTCTTTTTTTTTTTTTTACCTACTACATACTAGTTTGTTTTGATTTAGGTTTAATTGTTACATTTTGGCTTTATTTTCCCTTGTATTAAAGACAGACTCAGTGAAATGTGAACTCCTTTGTGGTTTGGGCTTTTCTTTGGCAAAACACTATATTCCTAGAAACTGGTTTAGTTTATACTCACAGCTTTCTGTTTATATGTTCTCTCCAACCAATTTTTCTCATTTCCTTGGGTTTAGGAGGTAGGTCTTTCTGAAGCAGCATCATTGGCTGTGTTTTATCTTTCAATTGCTATAGGCAATCAACTCCATCTTTGTTTGCCACAAAAAAATGTAGAGGACAGTGTAAATCAGGTCCAATCTCTTTTGTAACAGGAAATTTTTATCTGCATTTCTCTGAAACTCTTAACGACTTTCTGTTATTGTTGCATGAGATTTTCATACATATGCCCAAAACCGAAATTAAAAAGACAAATTATTTTTTCCACATGATACAGAAAGTTACTTAAGGACTAAGCCATCCTCAACTATGGTTTGATTCACTAGTCTTTAACACCTCCAGGCCTCTACCTGATGTATAGAACTCAATTTTCAGGGCCAGACTACCCAGTGAAGTGTACATTACAGAAAGAGGGATGTCAACATGAACATTCACTGAAGATGAGGTTTTTCAGCCTCTTTCTGGTTCAAAAGAGAAATCCATCATGGTTTTAATTCCCTGCATCATATACAGTCAAAATTCACACGGATGTTAAACACAATACACAATAAAACTCTGATTGAAGTAAAAGACTGTGCTCTGCACATGAGCAACCTGAAAGGCTAATGGGGCCACCATCCTTCCCCGTTACTAGCCATGCCATCAACACCTCAACAAAAATGAACCTCAGGTATTTAAATGATGTAACAAATGTGAAAGCTTGCCTTTGGAAAAAAAAATAATATATAACCACTTGTAGGAGAACCTGCTTGTCCAAGAAGGGCTCATGAATAGAGCACTGGCAGAGAAAACTCTTGTAAAACCAAACAGCCAAGTAAAAAACCCTTAACACAACATGAATGCCCTTTGGCAAAAAAGGTCAAAGAATTTAGTACATTTTTGTGCACTTCATTTGAAATTTGCATGCACTGAGGGAGGGAAAACTATGGTTCCTTAACTTAACCCTTTCCTGTCCTTGTAGATCCTCTTCTGTTGCCTTTGAAAGATAAACTGTAACATTTTTTGTTAAACTAATTATAACATCCCAATCCTTAGTTACTGGTGTAAATAGGCAATGCACAGAGATTACACCATCACCAAATTCTCCTAGCCACGACTGAGAATTCTGCCCTAAAATATGGCATTTTACAAAATGTCTGGTTTTGTTAATACAGATTGAGGGGTTTGCTGTGGCAGTGACAAGGGCCAGATTACTTAATTAATCCATCAATTATTACATCATGCACTGAAGAAAATACCTGATATGTCATCATGGACTGCAAAGAGAACACGGAACATTTAGAAATTTTTAAGCTTATGGCAAATTAATTCAAAATGGTATCTGTATCACCTTTTAATGTCTGTAAATATAAATACTAATCCTATTGCTTTTTTTTTCTGGAACTAAAATAGGTTTTGTGCTTCATTTAAGAGAAGGAAACAAAATAAAGAAAAACACAGAGCAGGATCAATCCTGTTGAAGTGATTACTAAAGCTCCAATTGAGATTAGTTAGAACAGAACTGGGTTTATCCTTGCACAATAACAAAGAGAAGGAGCGAAGGAGAGAAGACGAAGAAGGAGAGAAGAAGGAGAGAAGAAGGAGAGAAGAAGGAGAGAAGAAGGAGAGAAGAAGGAGAGAAGAAGGAGAGAAGAAGGAGAGAAGAAGGAGAGAAGAAGGAGAGAAGAAGGAGAGAAGAAGGAGAGAAGAGAAATGTAAAAGGAGTTAAGTTGTTTGCATGGAAGAGTTACTAGAGAATCAACTAGCCCATACATGTTCCAGTGTCCCATTAGAACAGAAAAATGGGCATTAGTGAATAAAAATCAAAACAATCCTTTTAACTGATTCTCTGCAAGACAGAACTCTCACTTACAGCAGTTTACAGAGCAACTACTGTCCTAGTCTCTTCCACCTGTCCGCTAATAGTTGGTTTTGGAGATTGAAAAGAAAGTAAAGTGTTGGTCTATGGCTGATGAAGACCCAATAACTATGCAACGTTCATCCCTAGCTCCCTGCTTCAAATTCCAATCAAGTCAATGGAATCTGATGGGCTTCAGTAATTTGGTGAGTGGGCAGTAGCACAGTGAGAAGTGAGGTGAGTACCTGTGATCTCCATCACAGCTGGTCACTTTTTTTGCCATCGTAGAGATGCTGGGGAAAGTACAAGGTACATGAACAGAATTAGTGCAAGCTTCAGGTCTTAAGGCAGTCTTTTGCTAAATATTGTGACTGAGGTACAATGACAAGCAGTGTGAGGAAAGCTCCACTGTTATGCTGCACTCCCCTCATCAATAAACAGCCACATAAAATGTGCTGGAGATCTGAATTACACTAATACTTCTTGAGAATTACTACCAATGACTTTCCAGATTAGGTCTGACTCTTAAAGCAATCATTCTTCTATGTATAGTGAAGGAAAAACACCGACTCCTGGGCCTTCTAGAAGCCAGTTCACATTAAACTGTCCATACAAAGATGAAAGGAAACCACATCCATGCTTACAAGGATTGTTTTAACGCACAGAACTATACGGACCCCACAGCTGCCAAATAACAGAAAAGAGGTTCCTCAACCACAAAGAGCATTACTAAATGCTCTGAACTGCTGCTGGTGTGCAGACAAAAACTCATTCATTTAACTTATCTTGCTGTGATGCTTCTGAGCAAGCCTTGTCTAGTTGCGTGTGAAACTATCGTTGTTGTAGTTTTTTTGCTTTGTTTTGGGGTTGGTTGGTTTTCTTTTTAATTTTCCTGGTTTCCTGGTTATATTGCTCCCCCGCAGTCCTGTATAGCAAGTACAAGCTCTGCAGCAAATACTACGGGAGATTTTATTCAGTGGTCTGATGCTGCCTCTCTCCATTTCACAAGCGGCAGGGATAAATCTTGTCTCAGCACCACGAAAACAGAATTTCAAGAGTTTTTACAGCGATGCTAGTATTTAAATTTACAGAAGCTCTCGTCTATACCTGAAATGCATTTTAATCTGCCCAAAAGGAATAGATTCAGCCCTGGGAAGTTCATTGTTGTTTCTAATTGTCAACGACTGCTAAACTTGGCTTGCCTGCAGCTATCCAATTAACATATCGCCACTACACAAAATATTGTAATATGCTTGATGTCCTAACAACAAGAGCCTCCCACTTGACTTCTATCCAACAATTTCCTCCTAACTGGCTTTGCAACATCTTCTCAAACGACAGGGAAGAACAGACAAACGGACACGTGCAAACACATCGCACAGCTTTCAAACACCTTTTCCTAGCGCCGTGCAAAGTTCTGTGGAGATACCGCTGCTGCTGCTGCGTATATCGAGAGAGAAAAAAAACAGAGAGAGAGAGAGGGAAGAAAAGCTCAACTCCAGAAGTGGAAAACACGTAACTTGTGCCCTGAGATATTGCTATGGCAACATTTAAACAATGAACAGAAAGCCCTGCAGGATTCTGCTCTTGCTTCCTTGGCTACCAAATGTAAATCCTGATTCTCTTTTATTGTGTACATGCACAAGCGTCTGATTTTTTGCCTTTTCCTCTAAAAGATAGCAAAGCATCCAGCCCCCCTACCAGGAACTACACATTAATTCACTTCCATGTATTGCAGCTCGTGAATATGCAATTAAAGCACACCACTAACACACTCACCTCCCTTCTTGCGTCCCCATTTCTATCCCTCAAGAGAAAAAAACAACTGGAATAGTACAGCTAAATAGCAGGCACCCTTCTTTTCTGCATAACATCATTAAATAAAGCACTCCAAAATGTCCCAAGTCAAGCCCCAATGTCTTCTGCCATTACTGGAAGTGGAGACAGGATCCTTCCTTAGGGCAGCTCCTTGCCCACACTGCTAGACTCCAGCATGCTGCAAGGTTGCCTTCCAGATCACCGTGGGTCCTGCTATCCCTAAATCCTTCTCATCTGGGTTGTCTGGCAGAGGCAGCACTCTATAACTGAAGCAGGGCTTGTTTTTCATGATGATTTTCATAGAGCTGCTGGCCAGGGGATGGATGGGGTTGCAGAAGGAGGGTCCCTGCTCACAGCAGCCTGAAGTCCAATCAGCTTGACTACTCCAGAAACGGCTTGGTGTGTGCTAATTGTATTTCTTCAGAGTAATTTTCATCCCAGACTGCAAGTGGCACTAATTCCAGCACTCCTCTCTCTCCTTGTTCCCTCACTAGCATTCAGAACACCAAGGGAGATCTCCAAGCCAAAGGGAGCCAAATATATTCTCTGCACTCCTGCAGAGAATATAGTGCAACTTGGCTTTAGCACATCTTGGTTTGTGAGTTTTCACCAGCACCAAGCTCTCTCAAAATGTGCTAAAATCCTGTCCTGAACCCCATTCAAAATCTCCCGGTTTCATCTTTCTACATTAAGTATCTCCATGTCAAAGGGGAGATGGCTTTTTAGGTCGCAGGCAAATAATTTTAAAGTTTATATGTAGGAAGTTATGGCAGTACCTCAGGAATCCCTTTCTTTCCCTCCAGTCCCATTCTTTCTCGGGTCTCACCCATTCTGAAAGCCCATTTTTCGCTTGTCAGTGCTACCGGGCTGGGAGATACTGTGAGACAAGATTTGCTGCTCCAGCAAACTGAACCTGCTCCTGTTCTAGACAGTGTGAATCATTCCAGCCACGTGAAAAGACATGGAGCAGCTACCCCCTTGCACTACTACCCTACAGTTTGCCAATACCTGAAGTTTGAGTTGCATGGTCTCTGACCTGCTGGAGAACAGCTAGAACAAATGGAGCAGGACCCTCCAATGCAGCCTTCTCTTGCCTTTTGTACAAGCATTTGTTGCCTAAATATACACATCATGGTTCCCTGTACAGCACCCAAATGCCAGCTGCCTGGGGTCATTATCATAGGATCACAAGACGGTTTGGGTTGGAAGGGACCTTAGAGACAGTCCCACCCCCTGCCATGGGCAGGGACACCTCCCACTAGCCCAGGTTGCCCAAAGCCTCATCCAGCCTGGCCTTGAACCCCTCCAGGGATGGGGCATCCACAGCTTCCCTGCGCAACCTAAAGGCACTACCAAAAGGATTATCCATGGTTTGGAGAGGAGACAGCCCTTAGGACCAGCAGGAGCTACTGAGTGATCCACTTGTGCACAGGCACGTGCGAGAGGAACAGCAGAGGCAGCCAGCTCCTGCTTCCACTGGAGCAGGTTTGCTGCTCCTCATTTAGCTGGATGTTTGGATTGACATTTTTGGCCATTTAGTTTATGACCAGCCCTTTGGACTCTGGATAAGACCCAGCACAAACGCTGAGAAATGTTATACTTGTTCCCAGTATGACACCGAGTTAAAAACTCTGGGTTGTTCCATGCGCCTTTTGGCTACTGTATTAAGTGAATGATTCACTGAAGTGTGAAACTATTGCCTCTTTAGAAACAGACACGCATCTCTAGCTTTTTAATCTTGACAAGGTTTGCCTATTTCAGCCCAAACTGGTGGCTAAATTTTCCCAGTGCTTCCCCATTGCATAAAGAAAATCCTCCTGCTAGATATTGTACAAAATGAATGAGGCACCTCTGGCAGCTTTCTCTTGTCAGAATCTGGAGTTTCTGTATCAAATTTTCTGTTTATGTGTTCACTTGACAGCAATCCAGGGGAAAGCTTGGAGATGCCTTTTCCTTAGCCAGCTTCTTTTTCCTTCAGTAATTACTGAGCAGCAGCTTACCATAAATTTAGTTGCTCTATTACTGCAACTGCTGATCTAAGTGTAGCCCACAATGGAGCACAGACTTATAATGATACATGAAGGAAGGGAGAACAGAGTTTTGCATTTATTTTCAGATGCTGACAAACTTATTACCCATTTTGTGTCCCACCAGGAAACATGTGCCGAGATAAATGATGCTGAAGCACTTCATACTGGACCGATTTAGCTATACTGAGAAAGATGGGAATAATTGGAGCTGGAAAGAATGTTTTTTTTCTTTTTGCTGTGCCTGCTTCCTTCTTTTTCTAAACACAACAGCACAAAGGGTCGGATTTGTTCATGCAACCAAACACAAAACTGCCAGAGATTTCCTTAGGAGCAGAATTGCACCCTAAATCTTAATCCTTTACAAGTAGCCAATGTTTAAGAGGCACGACCTCCAAACAGAAATGCATGGGACACATTTTTGAGGCAGGAGGTCTCGTTTCCTCTATGCCACAAGATTCAGGACATTTACATGAAGGAACAGTGGTGATGGGAGTGAATGGAGAAAGGGGATGGGGATAAGGGCAAGGAAGATGCTAATATTTATTTATGCATTTATCCAGAGAAGTTAGAGCTCTGGTTTGTGTTGTTTCACGCAGGAAGCTTGTGAAGAGGGAAATTCTGCCAGAAAATAACACTAAAATCAAGACCTGGCTCTACCAACACCTCTCCTATCCCCGCCTTCTTTCATCTACTCCAGAATATTGCAGCTAGATAAAAGCAAAATGAGTGGCGAAGCTAGTTCTGCACCTTGCCTGCCAAAAAAATATCCATATCTGTTCAATGGCTCAGTTAATTATCTGGTTTTCCTCTCTCTTCCTCCACCAGTTGTGGCCTAATCCTTTCAGCTGGAACCTCTCCGTGTGAAGGCCAAGCTTGAGGAGGGCAGAGGTGAGGGAGGAGAGAAGGGGAAGGAAGAGAAAGAAAACTCCCTACAGAATTGGCACTCTTCCCCACAGGAAAACAAGGATCTCTATTTTAAACACCTTACCTTTATTCCACACCCCCACACCACGTTTCTCTGGGAAGGGAGAGCCGTTTACTGGCCTGTTACACATCATCGGTGAGCCCCCACCATCTACAAGCCACGATGATAAAAACCTCCTAACACCACAGTAGCCGCTCACCGCTTGTCAATCAAAGTGAATCTTCAACTCCCATGAAAGTCCTCTGGGAGCCTGAAGAATTCACCACAAAATGACCAAGAATTTCCTAGGAGATCTGGAGGGCACGGGTGGAGAGGACAGCAGTTTCCTCAACTCCCCTTCAATAGCAGAACGTCCTCTCTCTGCCTGTTACTGCTTTTTCTCAGCAATGGAGTGGAAAATATGCTATTTGTCTCAGAGCTGCCTCCTCCAAATCCATTCAAACCCCTTGTCCTACACCCCCCCCCCCATTCCCAACAAAAGCCATTCCTCACCCCCCTGCTCGATAATAAAATTTCCCTGGTAATACACCATATTGATCTGCAATGTCAGACTGCATGCCAGCATTCAAATTAGAACATTTCTCTCTTTTAAATGCTTACTAAAGAAATAAATCAACCTCTTCCATGTGTCCAATTCTACGCAACTTGCATCCGTTTGTACAGACCGGGCGATCAGGCAGCATCCCCCCCCCACCTCACTGCAGGGGCTTTCTCCAAAGATTTCTTTGCTAGTGAACATTTACAAATGCTACAGAGCCACGCACGCAGACGCCTGCAACATCCTACCGAGGTTGGAGTTTTACAAAGGGGAACATTAGAGCTACTGGGAGAATTCAGCTCTGTCCTTATTGCTTCCCTCCTCCCTTCCCAACCACCCCCCCTCCAGCCATTATCCAAATCCAGTCAGATTTTTTATTCAGGTGGGGGAAAAGACAGAGAAAAGAAGGATAAGGAAGAAAGAAGAGAAGCAATGGGGCATATTTCCTTTTCAAAAAAAGATAATAAAATGGAAACTGTACTTACTGTATCCTCAAAGACTATCCAGCTCGATACCCGAGTCGTTACGAAAAACCAGTGTGGGGGAGGGGTTAGGAAAACTATTTCATTTCAGCAACCAAGGCAAAATTAAACAAGAGAGGAAATAAAAATGAAATAGATCCAATTGCAATTTCCCATCAATTTCAGTCCATACAGGTGCCAATCCAAACCAACGCTGCTGAACTCTCCCCCTCCGGCAATTTTGCTTTCTTCTTCTCTGTCCTTTATTTTTCTCCGTGGTTTTCAACTTTTCTGCTTAAAATTCCTGTAGTGGCAACGTTGGTGTTTGCCTTCACTGCAGAAGAGCGGTTTAAAATAACAGGAAAAAAACCAAAAATCCTTGCAAGGATGAATGGTCCTTCTCCTTTCCGAAACTTTTCATTCCACTGTGGATCCTTTGCCTAGTTTCCTTTTCCTGAGGTTTTCTGCCTCTCTGGCTCCACTGCTCTCCATTGCTCATTATTTGTTTTTTCTCTGGAGAGCAAAAAGGGCTGTATTTCTTTTTAAGAAACACTCCATCTGTATTCTTCTTAATGTAATTTTGTTGTGACTGTTAAGATCCAGGTCTTGCCAGGCAATTTTCTTCTTCCTCCTTCTTTGCTGCACTATCAATTATCCAATCCGTACGTCTCCGTGTTTGAATGGGGATTCCCATTCTTCTTTTTCCCTATCCCCCAAACTCCTTTAGAACAGAACCTCCTTTCCCATTGCAAATTTTTATTTGTGCCTGTCAAAACAATAAACTTTTAGTCTCTCTCCCACCTCTCCAAAGATCTGATTAGATTTCCAATCACAACCCAGTGCGCAATTGGATTTTTGATTTCAGCAAGAAGCCAGCAATCCACAGCATCAGCACCCTCTCCTTGCTTCAAACTCCACATTATATCCTTTTGCCTTCCCTCCAACTCCTCTGCATTTTCATAATCTCACATTAAATGGAATGAAGGAGGGAGGGAGTAGAGAAAAATTCAAGGTTCCCACCAGCTGTCAAAAATAAATCCATCCCCTTGTTATTTTTTAAACACTTGGGACGGGTGTTTTTAACGCCCACACTCCCCTTTGCCCCCCCCCCTCCCCCCGCCCCCTTCTCAAAATCTTTCTGATGTTAAAACTCCCCCAATGGGGCATAAAAGAAGCCTGGGGAGGCGTGATTTGTCTTCTTAGATGTAAATTTCACAAGCACCCTTTGCTTTTCATTTCAGCTTCCTCTCCATCTTTTGTCCAGCAGCTATACAGATACAGCAGCACCCAGACGGATAAACTTCTCTTTCTCCTTTCTGGGGGGAGAGAGAGAGAGACAGAGAGAGGAAGGATAAAAGCTCTCCAGTGCCTGCCTCCCTTTTCTTCTCTTTCTCTATTTCAATGCAGATCCGCTCTCATCTCCCAGCTCAGTCTGGTGTATTTCAGATCTACAAGTTGGATTTCCCCTTGCTGCACAACAGTGAGTTCGCCTCCCATCTTCTTCCCCATGCCAGCTATCTTCCCTCTTTTCTTCCTTCCTTCCTGCCTCCCTCCTTTCCAAGATGACACATCCCCAGGAGCGCAGCCGCTTCTTCCAGTTTTCAGTTTCACCCCTCGAACGCGCAGCCCTTTGCACCGCCGAAACCCTTCCTCCCTCCCGTTAGCTCCAGCTGGAATTCTCCTTGGGTGTGCACGTACATATGCATGCACATATATATATACATATATATATATATATGTATCTGCAGCTCCTGACAGCTGCTTGTTGGTGCTGCTGGGAGTAGCTCCGCTCTCCTCTCGCTCTGCCTTTCTCTTACTCCCCACCTTCCAGCGGCCCCCCAGGATTTGCCAATGTCCCAGGGCCAGTTTTTCTTGGCTTCTCTCTTCCTTCTCCCCTTTTCTGTTCTTTCCCCTCTTTCTCTTCCCTTCCCCCTGCCTTCTTTTCTCTGCTTGTGATCAGTAAAATACAATTACCCAATTACCTCCCATCATTTTAGCACTGATTGGTCAATCGCATTAACACTTAATGTCAGGGAAAGGGGACGGGGAGCGGTTCCGGCGAGGCGCTGCTGCCACCTGCTTGACAGTTTGGGAACAAACTCAGGGTTACCTTAAGAAACCTTCCCAAGTCAGAAAGCAGTAATTGAAAAACAAAACAAAACAAAACAAAAAACCAAAAACAAAAAACCCCACAAACAAACAAATAAACCCCAAACTAAAAAAAAAAACAAACAAGGGGTCATCTGAAGGAAAAGGAATGTCAAAACTCATTTTCTTAAAAGCCTGCCTGATTCTGACAGTTCAACTGGTATTCACAGGTACCAACTCTAGACACAGATGCAGAGGAATGGCAATAAAATGAAATGAGGTATAAAGTTATCTTTTCAAAAAAATGTAACAGTAGAAATAATTTGCATGGGAGGACAGGCTGTTTTCTAACTACAGAAATAAACATTTATTTAAAACTTATATACACATAAAAGTTGCCTAAGATTTCATTTTGGCAGACATTCCAGGCCAAAAGCCCCTTCAAGGTTTCAGTGGGTTTAAGTGATCGCCCCAGTGACCTGTTAAGTGACAGCAACACAGCAGGACAATGTCTCTGCTCACCTATCAAATCTGCCACGCTTTGATTACGATGACATCCAACCAGGCTATTTGAAGTTTCTAACCTGACTCCCTGGTTTGGGCTAATAAAGTACTGATGCGTTTTATGCACCTAGCTACTTGCCAAGGTATGTCAGATGTACTTATGGATGTTACCTAAAATGCTTAGAATTGGGCTTGTGCCTTGTTTTTTTTTTTTTTTCAGGGGACAGAAATTAAACAGAAATTTTATTGCAAACTTTGCAAGTATAAAGTTAGATACACTACCCTTTCCAGGATCACGGGAAACAGAACATGGATGATGTATGTGTCGGCATTTGTCTCTCTCAAAATCAGAAAGAAATTATTTATAGATCTAACTCCTCCACACAACCCCAAAAAAGAATCAGTCAGGCGCTTTCATGGTAATTATAGCAAATTTAATATCCTAAGCAGTAATTCTGAGTTATCCCTTGCATGCAATAATGTAGCTTTGCTCTTTGCTCAGTCCTCTCTTGAATAGCCTCTCTTGAATGCCTCATCCCTGGAGGGGTTCAAGGCCAGGCTGGATGAGGCTTTGAGCAACCTGGGCTGGTGGGAGGTGTTCTTGCCCATGGCAGGGTGGTGGAACTAGATGATCTTTAAGGTCCCTTCCAACCCAAACCATTCTGTGATTCTGTGATTTGACATTTGGTATCCTTACATAGGCCATCAACTTTGGTGTGAAACTGACATACTTGAAAATCAAATAAATTTTTAAGTTCTATGTCATAGTACAAGTTTTTCTAGAATTATAAAATCCATAAACTAGCTGAGTTCAGTCAAATAACACTTAGTGAATCATTGACATTGACTTTCAGATTTATTCTACTGACTCAGAGGGCTTTCTGGTGAGAAAGTTCTACCAGATATCAGCTACGCAACTGGAACGAGGTCCTTAATCACTGTCAGATCATTTCGTGTCTGATCTTACCATCTCTGAAATCAATGGCAAACACAAATTACCTAGAATGAGTGAAGAACAGTGTGTGTTGCGAGAATAAATAACCCAAACATAATGGCCTTTCAAGAATGCTTAAAAAAGACTTTGGGGATTTTTGGAGAAAGCTGCAAGTGTGACAGGAGAGGAAGTTGCTGACAAGTAACAATCTTTTTCTCGGTTGGTGAGCTTATTTTGTTCCCATCTGATTCATTGATGTCGCTGGTGTATTTTGGGCCTACAGACGTCTTATGAGAGTCTTTTTCTTTTCGCTCCTTAAAATCCCCCAAAACCACAAAGCTGTTCCTTTTCCCAGAAGGATAACAACATCACAGCCTAATACACGTTTGCTCCACTGTTTCTTTAAAAAGTGCCTGAAGACTTTCCTGCTAATATTAAAGAGCCTGTGAGCAAAAGTGAAGCTTTCTGTAACTGAATTAAACAAATATATGGGCATCAACACCAGAACACAGACAGCTTTTGTCTCAGAATCTGAGACACGAGAATCTGCAGTAACTACAGTATCTCTGTAGATACAAACTCGTATTTCCCTTTCTACAGAAATTTGCACATTTTGTATTTTTTTTATGTTATTCAAAGGACAACAAAATGCACATTTCTAACAGATACCAGTACTTAAACAAATGTACATATATACATTTATATACAAAGATATATATTTGCTGACACAGATGTGACTAAACACAAAATTAGTATCACAACCATAATATGCTGTAGGCAATGATACAGCTATGATATAGCCTAAGATATAGGCTATCTCTTAAAGTTTGCTATTTTTAATATACCAATTACACTTTATCACCTAATTAAACATAGTGATATAGTGATTAAATATATTAAAAGTAGCGATTAGCTTCTTAGAACATAACTTTAAAACAAGCTAATTTGCAATATTTATGAGACGACACTGAATGCTATATGAAAAGGTAAATGTTCCTTTACTAAACAAAATAAAAGAAATAATTGTATTATCTGTTTTACAAGCGTGCATGCCACCCATGTGTGAAACCTATTTAAAACAAATATTTTCATATTATCACAATGAGCCATTCACTAACCAAATATTAAAATGGTATCATTAGCACTGGACAGAATTATTATTCAGAAAGATTAAAACATGAATAAAGCCCATGAAATGAGAATTCTGATCTGTAGATAGAGGGGTAGAGAAACTTTAAAATTGAATAAACGTAATCAAAGTTTAAAGGAAAAGCGTGAAACCAACCATTTTGCTTATACAAAGTAAACTGAAAAGCAGTTTCAAGTTGTTCTAAGTCAGTGGTTGCTCAGCCTTCCTTTTAAATAAACATGAAAAAAATCATAAAGGAAGCTGTGGAACATATTATCCTTTCCATTTTATTAAGCATGGCTAACAAGAAGCTTCTTGCATATAGAGACAGTTACTTGAAGCCTCTTACAGCTTACTACTCTCAATAGGGATCCAAAAATGCTGACAAACACACTTTTGACTGCACGGATCTAGGATCAAGCTCAATAATCAATTCAGGGATTCAAGAGAGATCCTGAAAACCTCAGACTATATGAAATATGTCATACATCGCCTCACAGGAAACTTTGTAATACAATCAAAGCTCTTGGTATATATTTTCCTGTATATGTGATTTCACTGATTACTGGTCAATTCTTTTAGTGCAAAACCCACTAAAATCAGACGCTTAACTGTCAAAAATTAGCAGCTAACTATAATACTGCCTCATTTATTAATTTTCACATATTTTTGTTCTGATGCTTACAGTTCTAGCGAGAAATTTTGTTTCATACATAATTTCTACAGGGTGACAGAGAAGACTTGGAAGAAGTAAAAGAAGAGACCTCCTCCTTTCAGGAAAATTTTGGGTAAAACCACAGCACATGATTTTGGCACACAGAAGTTTAAGTGACTGTTCAGTAGACTCATCTCTCCATAACCTTGTAAAATCTACCGGTTTTGTATGTTCATTGTCCAGCCAGGCTAATAGGACAAGTGTAGAATCGTTCTATAGTTGTTCTAAAAATTTCCACCTTTGATGTAAACAATCCATCACCAAAAAGCAACCTGCTGTCTAGAAAGACTTTGTAGAACTTGTGCTGATGGAACGGAATCCCATATTGTCAGTGTTTCCATTACAGCACAATCCATTCACCAGGTTGACACGAGCCAGCAATGTGCCCTTGCTGCGGAGAAGGCTCATGGCACCCTGGGCTGCCCTAGACAAGGCCTTGCCAGCAGGTTGAGGGAGGTGGTCCTTCCCCTCTGCTCAGCAATGGTGAGGCCACAGCTGACTGCTGGGTCCAGTTTTGGGCGCCACAGTACAAGAGAGACATGGACAGGCTGGAGAGAGTCCAACAAAGGATCACAAAGATGATGGACTGGAGCATCTCTCTTATGGGAAAAGGCTGAGAGAGCCAGGACCGTTTAGCCTGGAGAAGAGAAGACTCAGAGGAACCTTATTAATGTCTACAAATACACGGGGGGAGGGTGTAAAGAGGACGGAGCCAGGCTCTCCTCAGTGGTACCCAATGACAGGACCAGAAGCAATGGGCACAAACTGAAACACAGGAGATTCCCTCTTAAACTGGAAGAGGGCAGATTTAAATTAGATACAAGGAAGAAATTCTTCACTGTGAGGGTGGTGAGACACTGGTTCAGGCTGCCCAGGGAAGCTGTGGATGCCCCATCCCTGGAGGGGTTCAAGGCCAGGCTGGAGGAGGGTTTCAGCAACCTGGGCTGGTGGGAGGTGTCCCTACCCATGGCAGGGGGGTTGGAACCTCTAGTCCTCTAGACCTCTAAGGTCCCTTCCAACCCAAACCATTCTGTGATTCTATGATTCTATCATGAAGCACTTCTTAACTGTGAGAGTGACTGACCAATGGCACAGGTTGCCCAAGTAGGCTGTGGAGTCTTCCCCCTTGGATATATTCAGAAGCCATCTACACATGGTCTTGGGCAACTGGCTCCAGGTGGCCCTGCTTGAGCAGGGGGGTTGAATCAGATGACCTTCAGAGGTCCCTTCCGTCCTCAGCCATTGCATGATTCTGTAATTTAATAGTTTGTAAAAGTATTTACATGGAAGGAAAGTAAGAAGCCCTATACTTATTTGGTAAAAATATTTTTCTAGTCTGCTCTCAGATTCTCTTATTCCCCTGTGTGCTTAGGAGAATTATGTGTCTAGCATTCAACTCAGAACTAGCAGAGCAGATTTTTTTTTCTAAAACATACGTTGCTTTGAGGAAAAAAAAAACTGAAAAAGACAAACAACTAACAAAAAAAGTTAAACTTTTCCTAACTTTGCTCTTGGACTGTTGTGTTACAGTTCTGACTAGGGCCTATGTATGTGTATACAGCTAACGTTAGAACATTTCTGAAATTATGTCCCTATCAAGGGCTTACTCTTTAGGGTTGGTAATCACCTTTAAGATTACTGTAGCATGACTTTAGGGTATCTAACATTTAATAGAGTTAGAGTGTTAAACCTCACGGGTGTACACATATTCACAAAAGTAACTACATATTAAAAAAAACCATGAGCTTCCTTTGCACCCAGCAGAAGAATCCCAGTTCCACTGAGGTCATTGACAACATTTCTGCTGACTTTAAGGCCACATTTTTACAGACTATCTTTTTTTCATGTGATTTTAAATTTCAACTTCTATTCCAATCTTCAACTGTGAGCTCAGCATCTTGAAGATTGACATTAATCTTCCCTCTAACTTTTTTTTGTTACATTTATTCCCTAAATAAGGAAGAACAACCCTTTTTTTCTGTTTCTGAGTACCACGAACACGCACAAGCACAAACACACTAGTTCAAAACCACTCCTAACCATCATTTGGTTAGAAATAGAGTGCAGATATGTTCCCTGAAATATAGGGCACACTTAATCTCCACTGTAACAGTAGCCATGTAGCTCTGCAGTACTATTTTTTCACATCCTATTCCAATCTTTCATTAAACTAATTAGTCCATATGAGGAAGCAGTGCATGTCAAAACCCCTATCCTATGACAAAATCAATGTCAAAGCATGATTGTCATGGGTAGCAACCCTAGCAAAGAACAAAAGCTGTGTACTACTACTACTATTATTATTATTATTATTAATTAATAAAGAGGATTATTTTATTTTTCTGTTCTGATTTCCAGTTCTTGGCAAAAGTCATGCTTTTCAACATCCTATCAAATGTGAACATTTTAAACTGAAATTAACTATTTAACATTAAAAAAATCTGACTCACAAAATGACTTAGAACAAAATTTCAAGTGTTTTCACTCTAAAACAGTCCTGAGAAAAATGGCCCAAGTCCTGCCATTTTCCGACGGCACTAATTTCTGGCTTAGAATTCAAATCTAGGCAATTTCTCTCCTTTCCAGGACTGAGTGCCACTGACATGAAACTGTTAGAAATCCACTCCATAGGGAGCAATAACTACTTTGATTTCAATGGAATGCCTCCAGATTAATGCAGTTGTAGATGAGAACAGAGCACGGTCCTTAATTTTCTGTTCATGCCCATCTAATATGTACTTGGTTTTGTAAATCATAGAATCATAAATCATCTATGTTGGAAAATATCAGTACAGTGAAAAAGACAGAATGTTTCTTTTAAATGGGATTTTAAAGAACGTAAAATTTAAGAATATAGGCAACTAGACTCGGACATGAATGATTCATCACGGTAGAAATAGTATCTTTACAGTGTAACACCATTTTTTTTCCTTTTGTGAATTTTAAATAGCAAAAGTAAGATACTCTGACATAGATATTAATGTATCAGACATCGTAATTTCTTCTCCTGTGGAGTTATCATGGCTGGAAAATGCAATTTGCATTTATTGAGAATAAAATCTTAACTACATATGCTTCAAAACATTATTGAGAAACAACCTAGCAGCCGCATTGTTCTACCTTGACCTCATGTTTAACATACATTTAAAGTGAAATTCCAGTATAGGGGAAAAAACTTCAGTTTAACATTTGAGCCAAGGAAAAAGTAACATAGCGGATTTCTTATTTTCATCACAAAAAGCAAAATGGCTTGATTTAACCATGCAAGACCCCAAAGAAAGTTATAGCTTTCAATAAATTGGGGAGGAAAAGAAATGTTGTATGCAAAGAGATCATTGACAGAAGTAATTGCCCAAATGGGGGGAAAAAAAAAAGTTCATGGCCCAAAATAATAGGAGATTACTTTAATTTTCAAGATCTACTCTCAGGTACACATAACTTTCTAATTACTTCAACTAAACATCTTCAGCATCCTCTGTAACCAAAATCTGGACATAATTTTTATATAGCAGACAAAATTTCCACTTAGCCCTATTGGTCAATATGAAAAAAAAAAAAATGCACTTCTTACAGTGAATTTTTTCAACTCGTCCTTTTTTTCTTTTTTTTCTTCTTAAATCACTAATGGCTTCTCCTTGGTCATTGGAAAACAACAACAAAATTTTTTTTAGACTTATCCAAAATCAAATGGATCGTAATGCTATAATGCATACAGTATACATAAGAACCTATTTCCTTATCATCAATGCTTGCCAGAATTGATGACCAGTGATGAGAACATCAAAAGCATTATAGCCAGGACTCACTGGGATTGTATTTCCAGTCTTTGCACTGACTCAAGACGGATTATTTGATTTCTCTGGATGCCTGTCACCCTACCTGTAAAGTTGAAATGGTAGCTACTGAATGTGCTAAACAGGATGGACTCACCATTAACTGAACTAGGAAAAGTAAAATTTCACAGTTGTGTCAGTGCATGCTGTGACACCATAACCATCATATGATATGCACTATAGCAGGCAAGGCAAACAGGAAAAATATAAGGTAGCAGAGAGGGTAAAACTCCACCCCTCTAAATAATTATCATTCTTTTCTGTACCCTAGCAGGCAATACCTGCTATTAAATAATTTAAGATCTCTGAATGCATTGTCATATAAATGTACTTAGACAGACGTTGACTCAAACTAGATGGATGAAAAAGTCAGGGAACAGTTTAGAACCTACCAATGAAGGAAAGCAGGAGGCCCCATATTTGTCCTCACAAGTACTCTGAAATATCGTATAAGACAGTTAAAAGAACAATATTCACCTTGAGTTCTCTGGATTTTCTCACCCAGTGTCCACCTCTCCCTTCCACTTGCACATTTCCAGTAAAATTGTACATCATTTAAAGAGAATATAAAATGTGAAATATCTAATCACCTTTAAGTATCATCTTTAAAAGATGGATAAAAAAATTTAAGTAAAAATTAGCCTCCTGAAATTCTTTCGGAATTTATTTGGCCACTGCCACTCCAGAAGAGACTAGTGGTCTGTCTAGTCCACTATGGTGTCCCTTCTAAAGACAATACAGGATTATTCCATAACAGGTAGTTCTTCAACTTTCATTTCACAAAGCAGTAATAAGTGAAAGAATAGCCCAGACCCATTCGCATTGGATTTGCACTTAAGCCCGGCAAAGATTACTAGGGGAAAATGTAAATCTATATTTTGGTGACAATAAGAGGAAACAGGTTTAATAAAAATAATGTCCTTATTAGGATAGGATCCTTTGAGAAGTTCTAAAAGGAAACTGGTTAAGAACGTTTCTCATTCTTTATTGACTGCACGTTAGAACTCCTGTCAGTCACAACTGGTGAAAATGATGGCAAGAATAATGATTACATTAAGTGTAAATTTTTTGTTTTTTAATCAATGATACTTTAGACCCACTTTTTCTACCATCTGTCTAGACTCCATTCCCAGTGGGTACAGTACAGTTTAAATCAAAACTCACTTTACTGAATCAGACCTGATCTTCAGGATCTAGGGAAGAGTTTCTTATTACGAGGACTATTTCTGGTGATGAAGAGGATAAAAAACTTGCAAGGAACAAAACATTGTTTTAAGAAGCTGCACATCACAATTACAGGATTGTGTGAATCCAGGAAAAAAAAAAAAAAAAAAAAAAAAAAAAAAAAAAAAAGCAAACCCCCAAAAAAACAAACAAAAACTTGTCATAACAACTGAGGCGGTTCTACGCAGAGAGAAAATGCATTAGCCAATATACTCACAGACTCCAATTTATTTCCAGAATATGCTAATATTAAGACAGAGAAAACCACTTCCCTACCTTGCTGCAGAAAACCTCAAACACCTGCATCTTATGCGTTCCTTCTTTAGCAAACCGACTGACGTTTGCTCTGGGCTATTTCTGTGTCATACCCATGCCCACCTTTGGGATTTAAGCGGGATGCTTACAGGGCACCCACCGTGATGAAGACCTTGTATGCTAAGCTGTAGAACGGCAAGGATTTCTGCTTTGGTTAAACGAGAGCAAGTATATAAATACACACCAGCCCTTTGTCAGGAAAGTGTGTGGGAGGAGAAGAGTTTGTTAGGCAAGGTGCAGGGAGTGTGAGGGAAGCTCTAACTACTTGCAGCTCTGACACATTATTATTCATCTTGTGGTGTGTCGCTCAGGCTGTCATAACGCACAGCAGAGAGCACATACGTTATTAGCGCTGAACAGCGCCGGGAGGGATTGCAGAGGCACAAGTCGTTTTGGGGGAACACCTCTGTCACCACCCAGGCACAGGTTTGCTACTCTTGGTGGAACGGATCTGGGATCATCAACCGGTTGGGAACAACCAACATAATTCATTCGTTACAAATTGAGACATATTTGGAAAGGCTTCCTGAGAAGGAGTAAGAATTCTGTACGTAGAGTACTCACTAAATATAATTCAACCACAGCTATCAGTCTTGGAAAAAGGGATCTGAACAAAGAACAGGTCAAACAAGCAAGCAGTTGTATGGGTATGGGTGTCAGCACAACGCCGCACCGAGGAAGAAGGTTAACAAGAGACGGTAGAACCTGCAGGGTCAGAGAAGGGGTAAATAGAAAAATTTAAAATCACCTAGGAAGAAATAAGGCAGTAAAGTAAGGAGACAGAGGCATCCCCGGTGGGGTTCATGAAACCTGTCGATGTGGTGCTTCTGGCCATGGGTTAGTGGGTTGGGTGGTGTTGGGTTGACAGTTGGACTTGATGGTCCTTGAGGTCTTTTCCAACTTTAATGATTCTATGATTCTATCAGCTTTAAATACATGCACAAGACAGAAGAGGAGCCCATTAGACAAAAAAGGCAGCCTGAATTTCTTGAATAAGGAAGTCTCAAGTTATGGCTATAAATTTTTGTATTTTTGAAATTTAGTTTATCTGAACAAAACTTCATATGTGTTATTTCCACTAAAATTTGCTTCCTCAATTATTTGTAGAAAATGAAATCACAATAAGAAAAATTCATTTTCCACCCCCACTGCGTGTTTTAAATGATTGCAATAGTGAGATAACTTCTTCATTTTTTCTGCTTCTCTCTGTCTTCTTTCCCCATATACAACAGCACTCTCTGTTCAGGATTTGTGGTTTTGTTTTTAATTTATTTTTTTTGTTAAATCAAGCTCTGACTGGGAGTCAAGAATAAAAATGTTCAAAGTCAGACTTAGCAGCAATTCAGAGAAATAATTCTCAAACATAATTTCCAGGTCAGGAAGCATTATTGTAACAACGCTGCAACCAGCCCTGCCTGAGACCTTCCAGCAGCTTGTTATCAGCACTGCCAAACCTTACCTAGACTTCACTCATGCTAATACGATTCTTTTAGAATACAGGGGATAACAGGTTACAAACCACACTGTAATCTTCCTTGTCGGAGAAATACTTTGAGCAATAATGACTGAGGTGCAGAGCATTTCCAGGGAGACTACAGAGAACCTAATGACCATGCCCCCCACCAATATCAATTTCTTAGTAATGTTGTAATATAAAAAAAAAAAACAACCCTAACCTGTAAGCTTATTACTTTTAAATTAACAACAAAAAACATTAAGTTGCATTCATGCAGGTCTTTTCATCAGTGTGTCTAAAATCATCACACAGAAACCATTTTACAGACCACCAAAATGTACCAACCTCTATGGCGGAGCATAATTTCTGGTAAACAACTCACAGTAGTACCACACAGAATTTTCACACTAAGAACAAAAATTGGCATTCCTGTTCAATTTCTTTCAAAATTTTATTAGGCAAAATACTTTCATATAAACAGAATGCAACCACCGCGCAGTTACTTTTCTATCGTTACACAAAAGACAGCGGTATCAAAGGACCTGAACTCAACTTTCTAATTTGATCATGAATTTAAAGGTCTAAGCAGCACAAAGCACGTTCCTCATACAGTGCCTGTGTCTTAGCGCACTGAATACTTTGAGAACAGTAAGCTAGCAATTGAGGACAATGTGGCTGCTGGCAGAGGTGGTATGGGAAGGTCAGGATGAATATCAAACTGAAAACTAGAAAGCATTTATATTTTAATATCTTCATTAACAAATCCATTTCTTTCCATAAGCCCTGTACCACCTATGATTAATTTTTCATAATATTCAGTATTGTTATCCCATGACTTCTAGCAAAATGCGGTATTAAAAAAAAAGTTTTTACACTTTTCATGGACAAACAAGCAGATTAAAGACAAACAAAGAAGAGAGAAAATACACTACTTCAGTATGTGATGCTCTGTCTACAGCATCCTAGGTTTTTGTGGTTTTTTTAATTAATATTTATAAGCAAGAAATTAAATCACAGAATCATTTTCATTGTACAACCATTTTGGTTGGAATGGAACTCCAGGGCTCACACAGTCCAGTTTCCTGCTCAAAACAGGTCTAATTAGAACACACAGCTCAGGTCACTTCCAGTGGAGACTTGAACACCTACAAGAGCCCGCAATCTCTCTGGCCAATCTGTTCTGGTATTTAACCACCCCCTCAGTGTTTTGGCTGGGAGTTAACTGTGAGAGAGGAACGGCTTGGGAACACCGCCTTTTCTGTCCTTGCTGCTGAATTTGCCATCGTGAAGATGCTATTCAATGTCTATTGAATGGAAACCTTCAACGCGATGCCAGAGGAAAAAAAAAAATCATCTGTGCTCATCTATGCACTAGAAATGTTTCATGAGGAATGAAATATTATAATTTTAAATGTAGAATGAAAATACTGAAGAGGAATCTCTAAAAACAGAAAAAGAGGAATTAAGGAACTAAGAATGAACAGAGAACATCTGTTGACGGTTGGACTTGATGATCCTTGAGGTCTTTTCCAACCTTAATGATTCTGTGATTCTGTATCTCCAGTATCCCAGCAACACTAGCTAAAAGAACCGATGGCCATTGCACAAAATTATCACTGGGCATTGTGAGACATCTGGTTACTTTCTGTGAGTTTTATTGATATCCTACTGTTCCTTGTGATTCTCTGATATCCTGGAAATAGTCAGTATTGAAAATCAAGCTAGAAGGAATGAAATTATCCAACGCAGAAAAGTTAATCTCAAATTCCAGTCTTTAATATACACACCAACTGTAATCGTACAGTGTTACTATTACTTAAATGCATCAGAAGCAGCTGCATTTTCTATTTCAAATTACACTGGATCATTCCAGATGAAATTGGCCTAATCTAGCCTACATAAATTTATGTTGTTATTAGATATGAGACATGCTTCTGAACTATTAGAAGTCAGGCTAAAAAAAAGTTTCATGAAAGATAAAATGCAGTATTTTTTTTCAATCTTGAAAAAATATGTAAGGGTTTCTCTAATATACTGATACGTAAGATAGAATAGGTTTATTTTTCTTAGAGAAAGTAAAAGATTCAGTCCAAATAAAATGATAAAGACTATGAGATTTAGCAACAGGCAATTTTAGAATATGTATATACTAAGAAATAGATCTACAGAGGTTATGAAAATATTCTGCTTTTAAATGATACTTGAAAAAACAAGAAAAAGTGTAAGATAGTCCATGGCCAACGATGGTGCATGCCTATTGAAATGGGAAGCCAAACGTGTCCTAAAGATTAATTCTCAGGTATTTCTAACTATTAGTGGCCAATTCCTATTTGACTTGCTCAAGGAAGTATACACAATGACTTTGTCAGAATTACCTTAATTAGAAAAGCTGAATTATTTGTTCACCTATATAAAATGACTGTCAACTATGCTTCCACCTATTTGTTTTATACATGCTATGCATATATACACACACACTTACTTTGTCTGCTCCTTACAAGCAGAATAAGAATACTTTTCTGTGCAAATGTGGCTCTAAATATTAAACTAGAGAAAAAAACTTGAAGATACTGACAAAATTTAACAGGTTTCATATGAGGAAAGAGAAAATGAAATTATCAGAAGACATGAAAACTCTATTAGGGATCAGCATATAAATTGAGGTATTTCCCGACAACTATCACTCTTGTGCCAAAGTTCAGACAAGCAATAGAGATGTCTCACTCTGCCAAAGTCTTTCTCTGCTGCCTGCCAGCACTATCACAGCATTAAGAAAACTGAAAGAGAACCAACTGATTAGAAGAACAGAACAAAAGGAGACTCAATGGTTTCCTTTCTTAATAGCCATTTACAAGAACAACTGTGTATTGTAAAGACCTCCAGCAGGATCTGTTATTTCACGTTGTCTCATCAAGGAACTTTCCCTGCACAGACTTCAATAAAGGTGACACTGGTGAAAATGCGGCAGAATACACTTCTGGCTATGTATGACTCTTTTTCCTTATATGTAAGACATCACCACAGAGATGCGGAAGAATAGCTGAGAGCCTGCAGAGCAGTGTTTTCACTTACGCCTACTGGATTGTATAGGATTTATACTAAATAGCTTATTTAAAGTGTTAGGATATGTTGTCTCAAAACAACAGTTAATAAAAGCCTTTAATAAAAGCACAATTTTCACACGGGGTCTTAAAAAAGCAAGACTGATTACTACTGATTATTCCCAGAAGAAAAAAACCAAAACAAAAATCCAAATAACCCAAAACTCTAAAACACCGTCCGGTACCTCCTCTAGAACACAGCTGGTAGAAAATACGCGAGACTAACTTGCACACATATCATTATAAACTGACCTCCGTTAATTGCTCTTGGCACTTGCATAAGTTAAAGCAAGAAATCAGCTCAATTCACAGCCACAGAAGAAAACTGGGGAGGGGTAAGAGAGAAAACTTTCTACCTTCAAGAATATGTAACCACAAACTTCTACAAACTGCACACTAACTTGATTGTAATCCAAGTTTGAAAACATTCAAATCACCTAACAGAAATAAAAGCACTTGCATGTCCTCCATTCCAGGTAAAATCAGCAAATCATTGAATCACAGAATCATGAAGGTTGGAAAAGACCTCAGGGATCATGAAGTCCAGCTGTCAACCCAACACCACCCAACCCACCAAACCCATGTCCCAGAGCACCACATCTACCCATTTCTTGACCCCCTCCAGGGATGGTGACTCCACCACTGCCCTGGGCAGCCTGTTCCAATGCCTCATCACTCGTTCAGTGGAGACATTTTTTCTAATATCCAGCCTAAACCTCCCCTGGCGCATTGTATGAGAGTAAAACAATCTTCAGCCATTCTCTTGGTTAGGATGGAACCAAACCTGTTGAAGACTATGGGTCCATGCTTAGTAACCTTCCCCACAGATAAGCCCATCTAAAAACCTCTCTGGCAGATTCTGTTGCAGTTTCCTATAAGTGAAAAGTCTCTTTTGTGCAAAACAGTAACCTGCTTTTGGATTGAGAAACAGCTGCCACTAGAATGAGAGAAAAACCTCCGATTTGCACACATCTACTTGTTGGACTGTCCATGTTCTAACCATCTGCATGAAGTACATCCCAGGAGAAAATCAATTCATTTCCCTTGGCAAAAAAAATCAGAATACATATCTTAGAGTGGTTTTGTGATATTCTTGCACTTCATTGTTATGGACCAGCTCCACATGACCATAAAGAGTTTATTTGCCTCTTTAAAGTGGTTGTCATTAGTTTAAGTCACCAATTTAATTAATTTGTCTTATTATAGTTGCTGTTCAAGGAAAACAATTAATTCTTGCAATCTATGGGAAAACCACTGCTGGTTTGTATTGTGAGAGCAGGGAGACTGTAAAAAGCAGAAATACATTATGATTATTTTCAACTGAGAGCAGTCAAACAAACCAGTCTGTTCACAATTTCAAAACTATGAACAGGTTTGTACCTTGAATACAAATACGAAGAGAAAGGCTAAAAATGTAGGAAAAAAGTTTATGAGATTCGAGTGTAAAAATGAACTTTAACTGGGCTCTAGAACGCATCCTAACCTACTTTGAATTTAGAAAATGAGGCCCTTCAGAAGGTAGTTTTCTTTCACTACTCTAACCTCTCTCACAAGGTAAACTGCCATTCTCTTTGATAGGCAGTCTAACTTGTTCAGAAAGAATTCAGTGATAGATATTCCACTATCTTAAGGTCCAATATCTCAGTGTCTTTATTAGAAAGTGATTCCCAACACTAAACCTGCAAAAATTTGCTACAGTGTAAACTCACTACATATCCTGCCCACAGCCAGCATGGATTACTCCGATTTCCAACAACTTTTCAAGTGCTGAAGACTTTTATTGTTCCCCCATTTCAACACTCATTCTTCTCCTGAATGACAGTTTTTCAGTTCTTTCCAAAATGCCAGTTTTCTAGACCTTCTTTCTGCTCACTGCCATCATATGTAATAGCTCATTTTAGAAATTGAATTGTAAATGTCATTAAAATCCTCAGAAATCCTGAACAAAAGATAACATCGTATTTCAGAGAAAAAAAAAAAAAGTGCCTTTTGGTCTGAAATGATTTTTTTCAGTTTGGTTTTACAAGGAAGAGAAGGGAGAAAAATTTATTTTCATTTGACCCCGGTATACTTTTCATTTTCGATTTTGTAGTTAAGAGGATGAGCTGCAAGATTGTTTATTTTTGTATTTCTGCATAAAAAATGTGTTCACTCATGTTTTGTGCCTTTCAAAATGGGGAAGTTTTGCACAAACTCAAAGGTGAAAATGGAAACCCTTGCAATAGCCCCAATATGCAAATTATTAAGAGTTATACAATCTGCACTTATAAAATAACTTATTCATAAAAAGTTGGCTTGTGAAGCTTGCCGTGTACACAATGAAAAACTTTTGAAAATGTCAATCAGCTTCTATATGTTTTGTTTACATTCTCAATTACTTCAAGATTATTTCCTGCATCATATTCTGCAATGCTTTGTCAGGTTCAGTCTTAGGTAACTGTCAAGTCATTCTAGCAACACAGCTATTGTTTTATTCTTCAGATGGTTCTGTCGTTACTTAACATAACGATTTTCCATCGAACTTTCCTTTGGTTGGTTTCCATTCCTTTTTCTGATTTGAAGCAACTGTATTAAACACAGTACTGGGTCTTACAAGGACAAAAGACCACATACCACCCCTTTCATCATACTTCCTTGAAATTCATATCCTTTCTTACAGACCATTGCATTCCAGATACCCATACCTCTTATTATTTGCAATTTGGACCAGCAATTTAGGAAAGAGATTGATAAACATAGTATATATTATAGCAAAAAATGAAGAGAGGAGAGAAAAATGTACATGACTCAGACTGATGATTTTCAACTCTTTGTGCTGCGTTGGAAAAGTGACAATGTTGGTGCTTGACAAGGTACAAATAACCATTACCTGCAAGAATGTCTTTGACATTCCCTTGAAAATGCCCGTGTGGGTTGCATTCGGAAAAAAACCCAACAAAACAGTTTGAAAAATCTCTTAACGTATATTGCTGGGTTTAATAAAAGCATTAGTGCTGAGTATCATCCTACAGTGCAAGCTTTTTCAGCACTTACAATACATGAATCTTTTAATCCAAAATAGAATGAAGAGCACATACTCTCTAAAACTGAATTTCAATAACTAATATGTTTGTGGAGAGAAAGTGGAAAATCCAAATGGCCTTTGCCTGCTGTTACCCAAACATATCACATCATCACTGACACAAACTAACTAGAAAATATGAGCATATTGTTTAGGTCATACTATCTGAACAGGAACATATATAGCAAAATGATACATCACATTCAATTGGCATCATGTTTCTGTTATGATGGTATCAGCTGAGAAAGCCACAACTGTAGCTGTACAGGACCAAAGTCTAAACTGTTCTCCATTTTGTAGATTTATATTTTAAATTAATCATTTAAAACCAATCTATCCTTGTAAACTCCACCATTCTAGGCTGCTCCGGACAATTATGAAAAGCTTCTGACATTGGCATTTGCTGACTGCTTGATATAAAAACGAAGGAAGGCCTGTTTCCCCCCCAAAAAAAACCACAGAGGAAGAGAATTATGAATACCTTATGTTCTACGCAATTCTCAAAAGCACTAGTATTTAAATCATTACATTCAATACCTACCATTCAAAACAATAAATTCACTCCAAACTCATCAAGCTCATCCCAATGACTCTTTGTGAATAATAATTTCAAACTAGAAGTTAAAACACAGCCCAGCACCCTAGGCTTGCATTTGGAAATCCTTCAGTTTCCTTCTAAATCCCAAATTTCTTCAACTACTTAAGTGAATCCTGTAGCCTTGTTAGGGTTCATTCCCACTGCCTGTCGATGGGAGACTTTCAACTTCAAATGCAGGTTTTTTTAAATAAATGCTTTGAAGATTTCTGTTTGTTCAGTTAATATGGTAATGTTAACATGACAGCGGCTTTTTAACTAAGAAGGAGGAAAGCTTTTCTTCTGCTATTAGAAAAGTTATTCTAAGTTTTATATTTTCTCTGGTTTTATATACAATTAAACTAATTTGCTGCAGAGTTTTAATGCTCTGTGAGTCATAGCTAATTGCAAATGTACATTCACTCTTGGAAGATCTAGTCCAAATACAACCCTCACACAATGAGACACTTACTTATGTTCATAGCAGCTCTGTTTCATATTCAAAAATATTTTTATGGAAAATATTCACATTAGATGCACCTCCTCCCCCCAGCACCAAAAAAAAAAAAAAAAATCAAACAGGAGAATTAATAACCTTGGTGATAAGCACTGAGATCTGAAGTACTAAAAATATTTGTATAAGAATTGGCTAATTCTCCAGTTTTGGGATGCTCTGCTTTTACTTTAATTTGAACAGCAAGCAATGAAGACAACTGTGTACTGGAACACAGTCTGTATTTCAGTAACTATATAATACGTTCAGTCTGAACATGGACTCTTACCATTGAAGTTCCTAATTTATCCCCTCAGTACAATACACAATACACAGTGGTGAAGAAATCCAACAGAAGACCTAGCAACCATTTACAAACCACTTATGTTCTACCTGAGGATTTAAATAGTCTGTAGTTCTTGTATGAAATTTTTGGACAGAGGACTATTTCATCTGCTGAGACAAACAAAGTCCTCCTATTGATAAGTTAGTAGCAGGCTACATATCGAACATCCCCTGTATGCAAATGACAAGCATGTAAAGTAATTATGTTTTAATAATTAGTGACTGATAGATTTGCAAAATACCTAGAATACCTGATTAGTCAAGGTGCATTTATGTCTTTCACAATCAGCTTTCTGAAGCTCCATATGAGTTTTGCATTTTCAGTTTTCTGCACAATTAAGAGTCACAAAAAAGTGTTATTCTCAATTTTTTTCCAACCTGTGTATGCATGTTTAGCAAGTCTAGGTAAATGCCTAAGCATCTAACTTTCAGGAGATTTTTCTGACCTTACATGTACGTTGCTCCTTGTCAGAAGTACTGTGTTTCCATTTCACCAAAGTGTAGTGTGGCAAGAATAACCAGCAATAAACCGAAACTCCAACTTGCTATGGAATGATATTCTCCACAAAGCACGCAACTTTTCAACAGCTAAGTCACAAAGCCAAATTTATCATCTGAAGATGCAATAATTTCACTCTTCAAGACCTTGAAAACCACCCCTAAGTGTAAAAAAAAAGAACAGATAAGTCTGGGGACAGGAAGGTCAAATAAGGAGTTAACCATAAAACTTAATCTATTAACTTTGTAACTTGAAGCATTTTTATCTTCTTCTCTAATCATAATTAAGAAATATTATGTTCCATACCATGCAGACATTAATACTTAAAGCACCATTGCTTATGAAAACAATAGGAGAATTGAAACTGATAATACAGCATTATTTTAAGAAGAGTTTGAGAGAATTTCACTATGAAATTGCTGTTATATTCCAGAGGATCTCAATACTGAATTGACAAATCCATTTGCCTTCGCGGACAGCTATCTGAAACATGTCCATTCCCGTTTTCTTCAGTGGAACATGTTGACATGCTTTCTATTTTACTAACTAGCTAAGAGATGGTAAGAAAAACAGCAAATAGCAACAAACAAGATTCAAGAAATTTCTACATTTACAAAGGAAAAAAAGGCACCAACCTCTGGCAAAAGCTGTAATCAAATATAATATCAAGACACAAATTGAAAGGTTTTATTTAATAGAGGAAAAACCGAGTCAGCATTGAAATTCAATTCTTGTTTCTGCATCCGCGCACATCACAATAGATATTAGACACTCATCTTTAAAAGCACAGATGGACAGACCATCATCGAGTAGTTTTGTTAAACTTTGCAAAATATCTCTCAGCAATCATTATTAATAGCTAGAAAAAAAAATTTACTTGAGATCACTGGGACACAAACGGCTGGATCAATATGGTGACACATTCTTGGCATGACTGGGAAATGAGTTTTGGCCTCCTTGAGGTCTCCCATATGTGTCCTGCAAGTCCAGCTAACGAGACAGGACAATCATTAAATCTGGCTGAATTCTAACAACATGAATAGGAAAATGTGCAGACGCAGTGACAGAGAGGAAAGTAGGTCACATTGTCACAATTTAAATAGAAACAGACTAGACAGCAGTAGCATGAGCCTCCTAAGTCTTGGCCTAAAACCCACAACACAAATTTATAGCATTTATTATGACTATAAGAATAGAAAAACCAACATAAAGACCTTAAAGATATAAGTAAAATGAGAAAAAAGAAAAATTGCTTTACTTTTATCTGGCATTCACCGATTTAAGAACATTTACAGCACACACTATAAATAATATGTTTTCTAATATGACCAAAAACCCCCTGATTTAACAAGCATTTTGAGGTCCTATTTTTCACTTCAAATGCTGATGACTGCAACAAAAAATGTCTCTCTCTCTGTTAGTATATACAAAATATAAAAAAACAATTGCATCTCAGTGAGAATAGACTAACAAGAGGATTCAAAAGGCTTATTTTCTCTAAAGTTCTTGGTAGAATGCACAACTTCAAATAAAAAAGTAAGAAACCACCCACCAAAAACTCTGTGTAAAGGAGCTTGTCCATTCTTTCCCCTCACCTTCACCCTTTTCTCGTTTGAATCATTGATACTGATACAATGTTGAGTGGACATGGGAAGCAGCAATGACATGATCAAGACCAAAAAAAATGAAATGTCAAACGTCTAATACGAAATGCTGAAATATCAAAAATATTTTGTTTCAAAAAATTAATAATACAGAAATGTTCTCAATTCAAATAAACTGAATGTTTCCAAAAAATAAACAGCTGCATGTTGTGGTTTTCATTCAATACCAATATAACACGTGGTCTGATCAGTTCTAAGGTGAAGTTTCTCTTTGAATTTTTTTGGTCCCATAGAAACTGTCTTTTTCTGTGTGTCATTGTCCACACCCCCAAGCCCTGAAATGACATGACAATCAAATAATTTTTTAAGTAATGAATATTATGTAGTGTGTTGCAATGAGAAGACATTATTGCAGTAATTAGCAGGTTGCCTTTTTAGCGTTTGTTTGACCTGTCTCCCACTATTAGGAGCGCTGTACTTCTATGAGTAGTTTCTGAATCAAGAAAAGTTGTTAAAGCTCATTTTATGGTCACATTGCTATTTTAGGTAGTTATTTTTCAACAAAAACCTGTACTACTTAAAGGATATGCCACCTTTCTTAGCTTTCTTTTCTATTTCTCCTTCCTTGTTTGGGTCATATAACTACTAATGCCTAAATTATTTGTTCAGTCAATGGATATTTGTTTATTTTTGCAGGGAAGAGGTTTCCTCTATAAGGGGAAAAAAACAGAGTTTCAAGTTTTTTTTAAAAAAAAACCTATTCTGATTTTTTTGCAAAAAATGAAAATTTTGTGAAAGAAATGTTTTAGCAAAACTTTTCCTTTCTTTGGGGAAAGAAAAAACAAGGCAAAGAACAACTAAGAGGTAAAAATTTGAAAGCTACATAGTTTTAGAAATGGAGATCAACATACCAAAAAATTAATTTACTTAAAAAAATAAATTTCAAATTGAAAATTTGAAATTAAATAAATGAGATAGCTAAAATTCAAACTTTTAAAAATAAAACCTTTTTAAATATAAAAAGGTATTAATTTTCCCCCCAATTAAGTTCTATAGTTGTTTTATGTGTAGAATAGATTAATTTTCCTGTCATTCCTGACACGCCAGAAGGCTGTGCTTCCATTCAGCGAGACCTGGACAGGCTGGAGATTTGGGTGGGGAAAAATTTCGTGCAATTTAACAAGAGTAAGTGTAGAGTCCTGCATCTGGGCAAGAACAACACCAGGTTCCAGTATAAGTTGGGTACTGACCTGTTGGAGAGTAGTGTAGGGGAGAGAGACCTAGAGGTCCTGGTGGACAGCAGGATGACCATGAGCCAGCACTGTGCCCTCATGGCCAAGAAAGCCAATGGCATCCTGGGGTGTATCAGAAGGGGGGTGGTCAGTAGGTCAAGAGAGGTTCTCCTCCCCCTCTACTCTGCCCTGGTGAGACCGCATCTGGAATATTGTGTCAAGTTCTGGGCCCCTCAGTTCCAGAGGGACAGGGAACTGCTGGAGAGAGTCCAGCGCAGAGCCACGAAGATGATGAAGGGAATGGAGCATCTCCCTTATGAGGAAAGGCTGAGGGAGCTGGGTCTCTTTAGCTTGGAAAAGAGGAGACTGAGGGGTGACCTAATCAATGTTTATAAATATGTGAAGGGTGAGTGTCAGGAGGATGGAGCCAGGCTCTTCTCTGTGACATCCAGTGATAGGACAAGGGGCAATGGGTTCAAGCTGGAACACAGGAGGTTCCACTTGAATATGAGAAAAAACTTCTTTACAGTAAGGGTGACAGAGCACTGGAACAGGCTGCCCAGAGAGGTTGTGGAGTCTCCTTCTCTGGAGACATTCAAAGCCCGCCTGGATGTGTTCCTGTGTGATCTGATCTAGGTGTTCCTGCTCCGGCGAGGGGATTGGACTAGATGATCTTTCGAAATCCCTTCCAATCCCTAACATCCTGTGATTCTGTGATTCCCAAACAAATGCTGTTTTCAATGAGGTAGAAGCCCCTTTGCAACACAGTTAGGAAAATTATAAAGATTATCCTAAGAAGGCAAAGTGAAATTTTAGAATCTAGAAACAAGGTTAGTGTTTCAGCTTTAATGATTTTTTTAAGAACTACCATTAAAAAGGTAGATAATTTCTCAGCAATGTAAAATTATTACTGCTAAATACATGTATATATACTAGTTTCTCATAGTTGTTTTTAACGATCTTTTCAAAAAACGTGTATAGTTTTGGTCTCCCCAACCACAAGTGTTGCAGCATGAGAACTCTCAAATGTGAAAGAACTGATGCCATAAATCTTGTGTCTTGAAGAGCTCAAGACGAAAACATAGAAATACCTTCCAAATAATTTTAAAAGGTAACTAAATATTTTATCTATTTAAACCACAAGCTCGTTTCCAGATAAGTTTTGAGGAAAAAAATTTAAAAAACCAAACAAACTTGCAGATTTCTGAGAAGTAGACTGACTAGATTATGCACCCCAATATCAAAAAGCTACACAAGTCGAAAGGCATCTGTCTTGGACATTTTTATATGACTGTTAGTCATGGATTTAAACCAAGACTTTCCCAGAGAGATTAAACAGCTTAACAGCCAGATGCTGCAAAGAAGTATCTGGCACATGTAGAGTTGATAAAGTTACTAACTTTGAAGTGAACAGGAGAGACTGCAAATGTTCCCAATCATTACGACCAAAACAGCAGAATGTATAGGTGAAAAATTTTAGTCGAGTAGTGTACGGCTTAAAGTGAAAGTAAATACCACCTGGTACATAGACGTTTAGACTGTATGGGTTATTCTGAGATCCAGGTATTCCATTTCCAGTTATTCAAAACTATACCAGTTTAGTCAGGAAAACAGACGTCTGCAGATTTGTTATTTTGTCCTGTTCTTAAAATCTTGAGATCTCTCCAGACAGGCCAATCACAAAGCTTTCCAAGTTCACTGAAAAGTAAGTATAGGAAGTTTTCTCTTTTATTCTCACAGACTGGCTTTATTTAAATAGGGTCAAAAAAGATGGCCCAAATTGCTATTGGTGCTAATAAATTTTTCAAAAATTATACCATTTAATGGAAAACATTCAGGTTTTATGAATTCTAATGAGATGTCCTTGATACAATGCCTCAGAGGGAAGGATCTCCCCAGATTTACACGGTCAGTGGCTTCAGGACATGAACAGGCAGATTACTGCTCATATACTGGTACATTAATTTTGCAAACAGATAACATAAAAATATCTTGGCTTTCATTGCAAAGTAGCTTTCTAGACCCATATTTGCTATGGATAAGCGACATAAACAATGTCCTGACCTTCATCAAAATACTTCATTTTGTACTCAGTAGTGAAGCCTGCAAAAATACATCCTTCCTCATTTTCAGGAGCAGAAAAATTTCAGCAAAACATTTCCAGCTGATATTTTTAAACTTTCTAAAGTCTGCTTTTGAAAAAAATCTCACCTGTAGTATCTGGTAAACGCTTCTATTTTGTTCAGCTGTGCAGAATTTAATTAAAAACAAATCCATACAACAAGGTTCCTGGGAGAACATTCCCAATCCCTTTAACTAAATTTCAAGCAACTGAAAACTACCTGCAGGCAAAGACCTGTGCATTATTCTATTATTTTCTTAGAAGTCACCTGCAGCAATTAGGACAGTACCCATCCTTCCCCTTCCAATTGCAACGACACGAGTGCTTTTCTCCCAAGCAATTTGCCATATGGACTGGCAGGCCACCGATGAAGACTTTATAGATGGGGGTAAGTTCTATGCATTGCTGCAGCGGTAACAGTATAGAAAACCCTTTGTTAGGAAGCCAGTGGATGGAAACGCTCCACCTATCCCAGCAAGAAGACAGCGTTCTTTATCACCTACATGAAACAGATTTGCAGGTTTTATCTTACCTCTCCAGGGAAAGATGCCGGCGTCACAGGCAACATCAAGTTTAGAGCACTGTCTAGCACCTTTTGTAGTGAGAAACAGAGACTGTGACACCCACAGAGAAAAAGGTTATGGTTCAACTCCTAGAAGCAGTTCCTCTGGAGACCCTCTTGCAGCGTTTGCTGAATGTCAGAAGATCTGGCTGCTCCTGTCTGCTGCAGATAGGCAGCAGGGTTTCAGCACACAGTTTGCCTCTTTCTATCAGCTCTGAAATTCAATTAAAAGTGCCTATGGCATTTCTCTGCTAGGAAACATTTAGCGCTGCCACAGACACTCATTCCGAGAAGAAGTCATTTCAAGGCACCAGAGTGCTTTTTAAAAACCTATACGTGAAAGCCAGGGTCCACAAGTACTTGCACACAGTCACTGTCAGAAAAAAAGTTACTAATGGCCTCCATACACTGACCTAGAGGTGACAGCAGAAACGAAACAATGCCCACAGCTGCTTTTGATTACAATTGTGTTATTTTGACAGAGCACCTCTGGCCACGTTCACATTTTACACAAGACCACACTTCTTCTACATTTTGGCCTTTCCCTATATATACTATAGTAGTGCAGCCACATGTTCCCTTTGGGCCAGTAAGATGTGCCACGAACATACAACTAAAACTTATCTGAAACGCCATTTCAATTTCAAAGACCCAACACTTCATCTACTGACAACCCATGGTTACGCCAACCCATACTTTTTGTGATAAAGACCTCCAATCACTGGGGCATAACAGGGCCATTCTCCTTGCTCACGCATCCGCTACGCCTCATTCACCCAGAAGAAAACCAGCATTTTAGGTCATCTCCAGATTCCCCATACAAGTTAATTACAACAGCTTTCTGAGTCAGAGCAAGGCAATGAGAACAAAGGTTTGAAATTTAGTTGAAGCTCAAATCTTTCCTCTCCTAAGTCAAGCGCAAACAATATTTTTCCAGTAGGTTCAGTTTTTGTCAGAGCTCTATGTTGAGACGATAGCAGCAAAAATGTAATTCTGATGTATCAATGGAAGCTGTATGAGATTTATCCAAATTCTACCTTCATTTGCACCCAGAGGACTTAATAGGAACTAAATTGTTTTCACAGTTTTCATCCTGAAATTATTTTAATCGCTAACAGAAGCTGTAATTCAGTCTTTACTCAAAGACAAAGATATAACAAAAACTACCATAAACACTTAATTCCTCAAAAACTAATTAAAAGGAAACTAGAGTAAGACTAGACAGTAGATGTCAAAAATATAAACACTCAGTCAACCCATTTGAAGGTGCTTTCCCAGTTGCATTCATAACCATCAGCCAGGATAAAATAGTATCTGCTCGTGGTTGTTTAGTGGCTTACGTGAAAACAAGTGGTGATCTCAACTTCATGATTTTCAAACATTTTTGAGAGGTTTAGCTGATTTAGCTGATTCAGAAAAGCAGCCAGTGACAGGCTGGGTCACAACTCACCCACCAAAAGCGATTCCTTCTGACTCAGTTATTTCAGTAAAGAGGGAAACTTCCTGCAGGTTCTAGTTTGCCAGTCCAATAGGTTTAAAAATATCTCCTATGATTCACATAAAGAAAGAGAACACAGAGAAGAAGTATAAAAGATGCAGAATTACTTGAAAACACTGAGATTATTGAAAGGGAAAATAGTACTAGAACCCTCCCTCCCCGCCCCGTGCCTTGTTTTTCTTCATTTTTCTTTCAAGAAAATTCTGACCAACTGTCACATTCAAATAGCATACCGAAAAATCTTACAGAATTTCCCTGACTATCAGACAAACGTCTACCAACTATTCTTCCGCAATGGCTAGCTGCACAACTCATATTTAAATGCATGATTAAGAGGATTAAAAAGAAAAATGCAATTCCAGACTACGAGAGCATCCTTGTCAATAGATCCATTTTACTTAGAAGACAAATTTGTCCCCAGGTGAAGTGTCTACCTCTTGCAGTAGTTTTAAGTTAATTCCATTACATCTCTTAAAAAAAACACATTGGTAAGAAAGTAAGGTTATTAAGCAGAGATAAGTCTTAAAAGATAACTGACTTTTGGCTACCCTTCTTTAGTTACAAAATCTTAGAAGTAGGATGTCCAAGTAAATGAAACCTACTGTATTTACAAAGAGTTCAAGATCAATCCCAGCAGCCCTCCATCATTTAGTGTGCAACCACTAGTTGTGGAAGCAACTCTTGAAGGCTGTGGCTAGGCTGGACACCTGACTGCGTTCCTAACTGCAGATGAAACAGGGCAGAGAATTACACCCAATGAAACCACTACTATGTTCTTCCCAGGTGTTATTCTGCTTCCTGTCGTAAATCAAAGCTAAAAAGCTTCTCTGGTTTTTCGGTGGTTGCCAACAGAAACCATTAGCCACTCTTATCAGGGTGGGTGGCTGAGATGGAATAGGACGCTACCAAGAATACTCTTTGTCCTAGAAATATGCTGGCAGCAAGAGGAGAAAAAAGAAATACTTTCTGCTCTGAACACTCACTCTAAAGTAAATGCACAACTTTGCTTAGGGCAAGAGTGGGGACAAACTTTTAGACCTGGGACCTGAGGCCTCCAGGTCTTCTTGTCCCACTGCAATTACGCAAGAGACTCGAAGGAGAGCTCCAGTTGTTTGTAGTGACAGCACACACACCTGCTCACGAGGAATACGAGCCTACAGAAAAGAAGAATCAGTTAATTCATTTATATCAATCCCTTTCTGCTGCCCACTCAGCTTCTGACCGCCGCCAGCTGCAGAGCTGAGAGGCAGTCTGCTGCCCAGGCTTCCACAACTGCCTGACCTTTCCTCTAAGCGTGTTCCCTCCAGCAGATCCAGCCTTCCGGGGCCAGGGACTTTGTTGAGTTTTATCTGACCATCGGTGTTCTGAGCCCCAGGCAAATCCTTCAGTGCTGCTCTTCTTATCACAAAGTAATTACTCAGCTTTTCTTCAGGCTGGTTTGGATTCATGGGTGGAACTCACCAAAAAGGTTAATGAGTCAAAAAATCAAATCAGAACTTGTTCTCAGACAGTTTTCCTGACTTCATACCAGATGGAGTTTGCAAATTGAGAAGTCTAACAGGCAACTTGACTGAGTCCATCAGATGGTCAACTGATCCCTTTCATGTTTGCCAAAAAAAGTTTAGGGATAAAAACCAGAAGCACACTCTATTGACATGAAAATACACAGACTAGTGCCAGAGTTCTGAAATGACCCAGTGAAACATTTTGGAGTGGGATGACTTGTGCATAAGAACCAGAGGCTTTTCTCTCTAAGCAGAGTGACGGGTGACTACGAACGTTAAACAGTTTCATGTGGAGTTTTAGTCAATGGAAGCACTTTGTAAACCAGAAAAGAAGACATTTCTCTGAAGAGCTGATCTCTCCAAAAGACTGTACTTGATTTTTTAGCTAGAGAAGCATGGACTAAGAAGTCCTGGAATATCTTCATACTACACTCTGTCTTGTTCCAAGCACATGCTTGTTCAGATCATGTTGGATAAACACTGAAATCTGTGATGTTTGCATGTCATTATTAATTTCAGAGAGGTTCAAATTCCTGAGCTACCTGAATTTATTAATTCGAGATGCTGTCATACTCCATGCAGATCCAACAGAAATCCTCAGTAGCCTTTCACTGAGGGCTGCCCTGCCCTGGCTTTTCTTCTTACTAGACAAGAGGCTTAGAAAGAAGATATTCTAAGACAAATATTGCCAATAATCTCTTTGTAAAACAGACTGTAACTCTCTAACATTTCAAAATAACACAATAAGAAACTACATAGCAAAGAATAAGGATAATGAATACTACACTGGATGCTTTTATATTTATCCCATTTCACACAAAGTTGATTTAAACTTAAAAATCAATGGCAATGCCCTCTGCCCATCTGTTGATGTCTTAAATTCTGAGATGTAGAAAAAGATCAAAATCTTGTATTTGTGTTCTTACGGGGCACAAAAACCCCAACTATTCAGATTGTTTGTGTAGAACCTTCTCAAAGAATATTATTTTGGTTAAATTTATAGCAATTCCTGTTATTGGATGAAGACAACATGCAAATAATTAAAGAAATGCATAGCTCTTTATTTCATCCCCATCCACATCTTTTTTTTTGTATCAAGACTTAGTCAAGACTATTTCTTTTAAGGTATTTTCATTTCTATATTTCATAATGGGCTCTATGTCAGCTTGGTACTCTGGCTAAGATTTAACATTGTAGAACAATGCTTAAGTTACTTCTGAAAGCAAAATCCCTCCAAAACAAAACATTCCAATTTATACAGTTCCTTTTTTTTTTAATCCCTCCACCATCCCATATAGCCCATATGTTGTAATTCACACAGAATCTGTGTGTGTGTGTGTATATATACGTATACTATGTATTGTGATGCATATGGATAGTTACCAGCATAATACATTAGACTGCCATTTATGCAAAAAGTAGGAGACATCACTACTGATATTAGCAGGCTAAGATTAAAGAGTTTACTATTAATATTTTCCTTCTTAAGCAGATTATTTAAAAAAAAAAAGATATTTCAATGTCATGTTTTTGTAGATTGAACCATAGTCTTCTCCCTCCTCTGTAGTATGTACTTTATTGGACTAATTAATGTAGATTTAATAGTGTGCCTGTGCTATAGAAGTCAACAATTTTAATTTGGCTATCTGCCCTAGAAGAGACTTCAGCATAACACATCTCCAAGGCCATACCCAGGCTTGAACTCAGACACATCAGGGAAGATATCTAATGGAAGTTTACGAGGGCAGCAGATGTTCATTCCTGCTGTTTCATGTTCGTGACATCTGCAAGTCAGTCTTTTACCACTAAGAAATCCAAGAATAGAAGAAGGCACAAGAGCATAATGCAAACTTCCTGCAGACACGCTACTAACAAGAAAACTATTAAAAGAAACCGGTAGGAATTTATGTTCAGGCAATGCTAGGAGCTTTTTTAGTATTTTACTCCTCTTGGGTACATTCCCTTCCCTTACTCCTAAGCAGAACTCAGAACTGAACTATTGGTTAGGCTCATTTTAGGAAAGCTAAACACCTGGCACCGTGTAAGGCTTTTGGGACCGGGAGATCTCTGCACAATCAGAGGGTTCTTGCGACGAAGTATCTTCAACCAGAGCACAGCTCACCTATTTACTCCTGTTGGACCTAAAATTTACTGAGTAGGATGGCTACTGTTTTCAATCATGTAATTTTTTTAAAAAATATATTTACATATATATCTTCATCTCAGATTCAACAGCCAATACCATAAAATTTTATACCTGTTTTGTAGCAAAAAACCAACATAAAAATATTGAAGTACCCAAATTATTTATAAGCCTTAATTCTGTTTTCCAAAGTGAAAGTGTCACTTACAGACCTAAAACTAATTGATTGTCAATGAGGCTCTTGTTTCTACTTATGTAATTAATTCATGATTATGAGACTTAGGCTTCTAAGTCACATAAGAACTGTTAGCGAATTTCTACTAAAGACTCATGAATAATTAAATCCACAAAGATTAAATTAACAATTACACCACAGATACACCAAGGGATGAAATGTTATTAGCAAGGATTGCTTGTAGCTCTTTGCTAATGCACCTCACTTTTGGTCTACGGACCATCACTCCCATACAAAACATTCCCAAGAATTAACCTTTCTAGGAATAAATATGATTTTATAATGTCAGCGGAATTTAAGACTATCTACCATTGATAGGGCTCTTTTTGGAGGGGACAAATAGGATACAGGGATGGCAGTTATCATGGTGACTTCAATGAAGTGAAAAAAGTTCCAGGCTTCAATGAAGGAAACCAGACATTTAACATCTGCTAAAATCCATACAGATCAAAATATACAGCAAGAACAGTTACCAACAGGTGAAATCTTTTATTCACTAGATTTATACCACATACATAAAAAATCTCGCTAGCTTCCTTACGCAAGTGACTATATATATAACCTGCGAGGGAAGACAAAAGGGAAAAAAGACTCCTGCAGCTTTCCAGCTTTCTTTATTTTTTTGTTAACGGCCATTACTAAATTAAACTCTGCAGCATCAGATCCTTCCAACTGATTTCACTGGGCTTTAGATTAAGTTTTTAGTGACCAATGGGTAAGAGAAAGAGACACATAATACATTAAGAATTGAGGCTCCTGCAGTGATTACTCAGCGTGAAAATACATTCACATGGTATCTGCAAAACTTCCTTCTTTACAGCTCACTTCACAGTACATGTACTTACGTACATTTTAAAGGGTTACATTCACTGGAAAACAAAGACAAGCCAGAAAGAAAAATTTCTTGAGTGTTCCAACGAGCCACTGAACTCCCTTCCACAGTCCACAGCATCCAATCGGAATATTGCTCCATGCAAAGAGCAAATGAAAGCCACAGCAGAAGCAAATTATTCACCACTCTACTAGAGGTGACAACAATAATTACAGAAGCTGAAATTCTTCTCCTTTAATGTATTCCCCCCTTCTATGTATTCGCATCTCATTTTCAATATAATTTGCTTTCTAGCCAAATACTTTTGTTTTGGTATTTGCAAGTTTTCATTTTTGTTGTTGTTTTGACGTATTGTGAGCAATGCAGCAGTAAAACAAAGTGAACAGCCAACCTCCAAACAAATATGCGCAAAATCAACCTCATCTCCATGGAGTCATTTCTTTTTTGCCTTAGCAATTTTCCACCTTATTTGAGCTCTTATGTTTAGTGTTTTGTACAGAGTGATTGAAAGGGGAAATCACTGCAGCCCAGAAATGTTCTTTCACCTTCCCAGTTCCTAACTAGCCCCCTTAACCTGTATTTATTTATTTTTTCAAAAGGAAAGAAAAGGTCCTTCTATGGATAAAAACAGAATCTCTCCAGAACATTGTTTTATGTGTTGTTGTTGTTGTCCATTAGCTCCCTTAACCTTTATTCAGCAATGCATTTTTTGAAAACAGTTTTGCTGTGTTCTTTAAAATAACGGGGCCATAGACACTGCTGACCAGTCATGCCTCTTCATTTTTCTTGAGGAATTGTATTTTGATTCCCTGCCCTGGCTCCAAATGCAAACAAATAACCTTAATGGCATAATAAAGTATTATCGGCTAAATAAATGCAACACTGATAATGAAAAACTAATTAGGCCAAAGAAATCCACCCTTCTAATTCACAGATTTGAGCCCTAGTCTTTTAATCTTCTAGATAAATCCTCACAGCTGGTTGATACAGTCATCGCCAAAACATCCCTTCTGAAATTTCAGCTGGAAAATGCCATAATGCAACATCAAACTTCTCCTAAACTACATTATAAGGAGGAACTTTCCTCAAAATAACATCTTCCAGGATAAACTACGATAAACTACTATCTGTGCTTTGGCACTTAGTGACAAAGAATATAAATCAAATTAATGGTTGTATAAGATAAAACTATATTAAGGATAAATTAAGTATCGATAAACTTGATCAATCATGATATTTCTCTGGTGTGCCACAACACAGAATGACAACAGAAAAAAACCCAAACCAAACGTGCAACCCAATAAATGCTAGTGCCACCTTTCTTCTTCACCCTTATGTCAATTAAAAATACATCTCAATTTGAATAATTCAACACTTGCTAGGAATGGGGCTCGGGACAGATATCAAAGGAAGGCTAGTAAATGACATTCAAATTGCTAATTTCTGCAATTACAATCAATGTCATTGATTCAGGCAGGAAGACCAGTCATCATACAACCTCATGTATGAACATGGAGACTATATAGTAGTAAGAACATACTACTGACACACTAAAATCCTGTACCTGTAAGTACTGTCTTGGTCCGTTTACAAATCCTGTTTTCTAAAACAGTGGATGTTTGTACACGAACAATTATAAGAATAGTCTTTCAGTTCTTTAAAGAGATTTTTTCTATAAACAAGTCACAAACCTTTCTTTTCTTAAATATTTTTCATCTCAGAAGAGATATTTAGTCAAAACTGACTTCATACTTTTGAGTTATGTGTATAATTTCCTACTTCTAGCAGAAAAATAAGTATCAACAGAAACATGGTAGAAGCAGATATGATGTAATGGTTAACTTAACAGAGTAACACAACCATCCAATAAATCATATGCTGTATTTGTCATGCACATTTTCACTTTCATGAGATCAGGGCTATACCTTCTGTCTCAAAATAGACAATCTTCACAAGTTGTCAGGATTTGACAAGGGGCTCATCTAGAAAACATCAGAAAACAAAAATGAATTATTTGCTCCCTGTAAGCACTTGACATCTGGATCTCAGTTGAAACATGACCCTGAGAAATGAAGGATCTGCATTACAGAGATAATAAGAGTTTCCACTTCACACCGAGCAAAGAGCGAGCAGGTGAAAATGCATGCTTAAAAAAGAAACAAAAATACAAATAAAATATTTCATAAGCTTGACTTCTAAAGCAAAACAGTGGTAGCTAGTGCATTTAATGCTATCTAAACTGGCAGCCCTGGAGACTGATATAATTTCCTGTAGCCAGAATGCAAACAGAGCGTCTCACAAGCTTCCCCATGAACTAAAGCACAAAGTACCATTTATAGAGATGATAGGATATTAAGGCCCTGAAAAGATGTTAGGAAGAATACTATTAACAGAATTTTTATTATATAAGCTATAATAGACCTTTTGCATTAGTTCTCCTATTTACATGGTTTTCTAAATAATCACTTGCAAATATTTCACTGCATGACCCCAGAAAGTGGTATAGGCTCTCTAGTACAGAATGTACCACAAAAGAAGCCAATCAACCACCAAAAAGGTCCTGACCACTCTAATAGTGGATAAAAATTCCCTTCTAACCTCAGTCACTACCTAAAGATTGCTATAGCCCCTGACACAATTGATCTCAGGTTTTTAACTATCACAAGCAATACTTTTTTCGTACATTTGATTCCAGACCCAGCCATCTTTTTAAATTTCAAAGGGTAGGAAAACACACTAGCCCCTGTGTTCCTCCCGCCTAAGACATCAGGTTAAAAAGTAGGTCTGTAGGAATATAATATATATAATTTGTGCTTAGAACCAAATAAATATCATTAAAACATTGTGATTATAGAACGATCAAGTCTTCTCAAGGATATCAGCAGATCAAACTTTCATCAGGTTAGTATGCCATCAGAAAACAGAAACAAACAAAAAGGCTACAGTTGGAAAAAGGCCCAAATGCTAAAAAATAAAATAAATTACCAGATTCGGGGTCTGTAAGGTTTCATATGACCTACCTTTTCGCCAAGGGACCCTACGAAGACTAGGAGGGGTTTTTAAGAGCGGGTTACATAAAGACATGTCAGGAATTAGTTATATTTCGTCTAGCTTTTGAAGCCAGAGATGACTTAGCTGATCTCTAAGGTCTCTCTCAGTAGAGCTCCATGCACCCTGGGTGACTGTTATACTACTCGTAGTGGGTTTCCTTGTTGTACAACACAGCAAAATCCTATTTAGGGAGTGCCATTACCTTTTAAAGTATTAATTTAAGAAAAATGATGAAGTAGAGAAGGGAAGATGTTATTATGAAACAATGGAAATAAACATCTTGGGTAATCACCATTGAGTTCCATATTTTAAACAAGACTCACATTATTTTTGGGCATTCTTTGGCTACTATATATGAAATGTGACATAAGACTTCCCACCTACTTGTAGTGCCACAGCAGAAAACAAAAAGTTTCACAGCATATTTAGCTAACAAAGTAATATACAGCCCTGCCTCATAGCCTTGATGTCAATTTACGCTATCGGTTTTAGGGTAAATTGAGTAAGATTCTGGGCAAAAGAAGTGCAATTTCTTCATCTTTTCCGTGGGAGTGAACTGAAACTTGAGATCCAATTGCCATATGTTAATGTAAATATTAAATTAACATTGCTACAGTCAGAAAATATCTAATTCTCTTAAAAATATGTCCACAATCTTTGATATTCTACTAAAAATAATTAACCTAGTCAAGAAGCAATGTGAGAGACATTACTATTTCCCGACAAACAACAGAGAAAGCTAGTGACACACAAATGTAGACAACCTCCCAGCTATGTATTTCTATTATTTTAAATGGCAGTGCAAAAGAATGGATCAGTTCAAAAGAGATACTGGGTGACTAGAACATAGAAAAACATGAAGACCTGCTACCAGTAAGCTGGAATAATTTTCTTCTTTACTTGCCTGAGTAACGTGTTTTTAAGGATTCAAGCTGCAAACATATTCAAGTAACCTGAAGATCATCTAACAATTTTACATACAGAGAGAGTAAGAGCTGAGCCAAGAGCGAAACATGTGGCTCCCAGGAGGATAATCTACCCGAGTTATAAAATTTTCAAATGTGCTGCATAATGTAAGTATTAATAGGACACAGGTGCCTTTGCTGTTGCATAGAAACAGGTGCACTGAAGTGAACCAAGTTATTTTTAATAAAGTAATTTCCATTTTAGACAACATAAAGTGGAGATTTTTAGAAACAGCTTTCAAATTCTGAAGTGTCCGATGCTGCCCACAAACACACACACGTCTCCACACAATTTTGGATTAAACATCAGAACTAGAGGTAGAATAAAACCTTGGTGCCAAAAATTAATCCATGAAACACTACTATTCAGGCATGTCTACCAGGATAAAGGTCTGGGAAACAAAGAATTACGCCACTGAAAATAGAACGGGCATGCGGTTTAACCAATGAAGTCAATGTCATAAACAGGAAGAGGAAAAACAGAGTATTAGATATCCTGTAACAGTATCTTTAGCTTGCACTATGACTTAAAATCTAAGCAATTTTGTAAAAACAGTATGCTACCTTTACTGACAACTGCTGTCAACACACTGCGATAAGAGTCTCAGGCTCTGATTGTGAAACAACGCTAAAGCAGGCTTAACTGTACTTGGATAGAAACTTCACAAAAACCATTGGGTCCTTCTGAATGCAGTGTCAGCAGTATACCAGCCAGGCTAGAGTCTTTTTTCATAGAAACAGTGTAAGCTAGCATCTAAAGTTGGCATCTAAGACCTTGGATGTACACCACTCTTTCATCACTAGCCATAGGTAGTTATTGAAATGGCATGCCTCTTTAGAAAAAACGGCTATTATCAGCTCTAGAGTCTTCAGAACACTATAAACTGAAGAAAATCACATAAATTATGTGATAAACAGGTACAATTAGCTGCGGCCTGAGGCAGCAATGTTTTATGCTGATTACAGGTTTGGTACCTTAAATTCAAAAGTAGTGGCCCTAATGGTATTTTGGCTGAAGAATATAACTCCCTTCTGGTAGTAGATTTGATCTATAAAATCCAATTTGTGGGATACGCTTCCATATTTCTCTACGATCCAGAAGGGTCTGCATGTCCCCTCCCATGTACCTCCAGTCCATAAGTGTGCAAAGCTTTGTGGGAACCTCTGAAGGTAAAAGGCTCCATAAAAAAAATCATCTCCACAGTCTATCAAACAGTATGACCTTAAGGTAAAGAAGAAATAGAGATGACAATGAGGATATATATGAATTACTACAATTATAATATAAAATTTTCCATCTGTTATTACAAATCAAGACCTGCATTAACCCTGACCATAGCGGGAAAAATGTAACAATGCTGAAAAGCACAAGAACCTGTCTGTAATCACAGAATACCATACGCAACCTACATCATGGATTTAATTACCTAGCATGGCCACCAGAACCAACATTAAGAGATAAGGGACTTAAGGGATGGTAAATTTCAGGGTCATTTCTCTACATGACTGAAAAAATATCTGTATTCGTGACTAAAGAAACCAGCAACCAATGTTTTTCTTAGTTAATGGAGTATTTATTAAAAGAATTTGAAGAGGTAGCTTGAGGTATCTTCAAGACAGCTACAATGACCAAATCCTCAAGCAGGGAACCCTGATAATTATGATAATTGGATGCGACCAAACTTCATTTTTCCATGTATAAACAGCTTGTTAGTATTTCTGAAAAGGTTATGCAGAAGCTCCTTACTTCGTATAGTGCTTCTTTATTACAATGAATGGACAATTTTATATTAACCAAGCTGGGAGACTCATTTAAGTTTGTATGTCTGCTATAGACTTCCTGTGTAATTTCAAATTTTATTTCACTGCACTTCATCTCCCCATCTGTTTTGAGAAGGCTAAGATACTCCAATAATGAAGACCACGTAAGAAACTAGACATATGTATTGCAACATTCCTTAGCAACAGAAAACTCAGGGCTTTTTTCTCCTTAGGAAGATTGATAACAATGGATGTGCAATCTTAACATCCTGAGAAGAAATGTTTTCATCAGGGACTGACGAAGTATCTTGATTGACTGCATATCTACACTATAAAAACAAATGTCAGGGTCATTAGGTGAGAACGTATAGGTTTTTTAGTTCAAAACTCATACTGCAAAATTGTTGAAGTATTTTATATTAAAAAGTAAAGAAAATATTTATATAAAAAGCATAGAAAGAGTTTACATAAATTATTCTCATACATGGAAAAGATTTTTGCAAGAAGTACACTCTCAAATCACATTTATCACACCCTTGTATACCATCTGCAACGAGCATCTTGTTTTGAAGATGTATGTCCCGATAGCATGAAGTTGTTGAGTCTACAGAGATTAATTTTTTGATGATTCTTTTAAAGACTGTTGACTGCTAAGACTTTTCAACCAACATCAGATTATGGAACTTTTTAATTCAGTCCACTTTTCTATTCTTTGTCCATCGCTAGCCTTTTTCTTAATTTTATTCTATACAACTCAGCAAGAAAAAGCTAAAAGCACTAACAACTGCCTAGAAAAGAGGACAGGACAAGGGTGGAGGAGAACAACCAACCCATAAAAAGAAATCTGATTGCTTCTATCTCTAGTGCAAGTGCTATAAGCTCTGATGCAATGTGTTCATCAGCATGAATTGTTTCTGATATGGTGCAGATGGATGTAATTTATGCCTACAGTAATTTACAAGGTATTCCAACATGTCATACTGATTCCACTCACAGAAATAGATCTGTGGAGCATGGTCCATAATGCTGGCTGCTTGTTTTGCAAAAGAGTATTGCTTTCCTTTTGAGAATCTTTGATAATTAGCTACGTTTGGAGAAGCAACCAACATTTTACATTAGAATTTCCAGTCCGTGCACCATGTGGTGATTGCTTTCTCTGTCAATTCATTTTGTTCGCACAGTAGTAGTACAGAAATGAAATGACCACAAATATTCAGCTAATGAAATCAGACGGAAGGTAGACAGCTCATTCCAACCACCGACATGACAGTATTCAGCCTTGATGGATCCAGTTCAAAGCCTCGAATTGTGACCAAATAATGAGTGACCCTCTTAACCATCCTGCTTTTCAGAAATATAATTGTTAACACCACCAAAAAATCCTAGGATGTATTATTTGACAGGTGTGTTCGCATTTTTGCAACAACTGGTAGTGCAAAATTAGCAGTAGACAGACAGCTGTTCATCCTCTCGTGTGGCTGGATGGTCAAACTCAGAGAATTGCCACCAACAACTCAATGCCCAAATGGAGACCAGTGACCAGTGGCATTCCACAAGGGCCAGTATTGGGACTGGTGTTGTTTAAAATCTTTGCCAGAGACATAGACAGTGGGATTGAGTGCACCCTCGGCAAGTTTACGAACAACACCAAGCTATGTGGTGGTGTCAATGTGCTGGAGGGAAGGGATGCCACCCAGAGGGACCTGGACAGGCGGGAGAGGTGGGCCCATGAGAACCTCATCAAGTTCAACAAGGCCAAGTGCACGGTCCAGCATGGGGGTCAAGACAATCCTAAGCACAAACACAAGCTGGGCAGAAAATGGATTGAGAGCAGCCCTGAGGAGGACTTGAGGTGTGCTGGTTGATGAGAAGCTTAACAAGATCCGGCAATGTGCACTTGCAGCCCAGAAGGCTGACTGTGTCCTGGGCTGCATCAAAACAAGCGTGACCAGCAGGTAGAGGGAGGTGATTCTCCCCCTCGACTCTGCTCTCGTGAGACCCCACCTGGAGTACTGCATCCAGGTCTGAAGTCCTCAGCCCAGGAAAGACACGGACTCATTGTAGCGGGTCCAGAGGAGGCCACAAAGATGAGCCGAGGGCTAGAGCACCTCCCATATGAGGACAGAGTGAGAGAGTTTGGGTTGTTCAGTGCTGAAAGGGGGCTACAGAAGAGATGGAGAGGCACTCTATCAGGGGATGCAGAGATGGGACAAGGGGTAACGGTTTTAAGCTGAAAGAGGGAAGATTTAAATGAGATATAAGGAAGAGGGTGGTGAAGCAGTGGCCCAGGTTACTCAGAGAAGCTGTGGGTGCCCCATCCCTGGAGGGGTTCAAGGTCAGGCTGGATGAGGCTTTGAGCAACCTGGGCTAGTGGGAGGTGTTCCTGCCCATGGCAGGGGGGTTAGAACTTGATGATCTTTAAGGTCCCTTCCAGCCCAAACCATTCTGTGATTCTATGCAAAACAAATTCCCGTAAGTAATATTGAGCTCCTATAACAACACATTCCTTTTACGAAAACCATGGTGTTTTAAGGTTCTGGATCAGGGATGGAAAGAAAGAATATGCTACCTTTAACTGAAATTCATTTGGAAAACACAGGGACAACAGAATAACGGCACTGATAGCACTAGAATACTCCTAGACAGAAGGTGAAAAAAAATATAAATCTGTCTACTGAAAATGCAAAGGAAATATTAATGGACAGAATATAATTACAGAGCCGGAATCTGGACAGCACACTTAGGTTCAAATTTGTACTTGACGCGAACGATGCCACATGAAGCATGGCATCTTCTCTAGTACAAAGGCCTTGGTTTCGTAATGACTTGGAGAGATGAGCGCTGTCTACTGGAATACAAACACCAGTTGCTGCACCTTTGTAGTTATTTTTATCTCTTGGAGAAAGCCATAGCCCTGCTTCTTGATTTTAGTTATTGAAGGCAACAGGAACAACTGCAGATTTTGACATTTCCCTTGTAAACCACTACACAGCCACATATCTTGCAGTAATTACTAGCTGAGGGATACAAGCCAAAGATGTACAGCCCTAAAAAAAAAAAAAAAATTACTTTCAACCCCAAAAACACCAGTTGGAACTCCCAGCCTCCTAGACTATTTCCCAAAAATTCCTTAAAACAATTATTTTATTCCCAGCAAACACATACTATACAAAGAAAGTTATTTATACATTCTCTTGGGAAGAAATACGAAATGAAATTAACCGTATCATAAGGCATAATTGTGACCTGAGCTGAAAGACAACTCAAAAATTCCCAGGTTTGCCTACTTTTCCTTCCACTTCAGAAATTTACAGTGGTCAGCTGCTTTACTTTCTTCTCTTATAAACTGAACAATTGGCCCTCTAAAAGCAAGGCAATCAATTGCTCCAATTATTTATATAAAATATTGTCCTTCCTACAAAAAGACCAAGACGAACGTGCCTTTTCAGTGTTTCGTAGATTTTTTCCATTTGCTTAATTCAATCTGAACTGAAGGAAATCTTTCAGCATGTTGCTTCAATGGATGTTACTTAAAGCACCAAGTGTGCCTACATCCTGTGAGAATTTAGACTTAGAAAAAGCATTTTTTAAAGCAGGGCAAAGGCTGTTCATCTTGGTCATTACCCTTCTCAGATGTCAGCCTGTTGCACAGCAGGACAGCATTGACGGAAACTTGGCGTAACAAAGGCAGCTCTTTGACAGATGGCTCCCGCCCTTCAAGACGGGCAGGCTTTTTGAGAACCACTTTTCTCCATATTGCTTCTGCATGAGGCAGGAACAGATGAAGGGTGCTCTCCATGATCTAAACACAAAGGAGGACTTGAACCTTGGTCACTGAAATAGTTTTATGCATTGTATAGAAGACTGTGAACATTTTTTTTAGCACAGTGAGCAAGATAGACTGTGTAGATTTATATTGGGCTTTAGTACAGACAAAGGTGCTCCAGGGGGAAAAAAAAATTATATATGTGTATTCACTTGGCAGATAATATAACATACTCCCATTAATAATGTTAGGCAAACATTAGTGCCTTAGGAATTATCGGTGTTCACCCCCAAATAATTTTTTTTTTTAATCTCTATACTCATTTCTGGTTTTCTCTCTGGAAATAGTCTAGGAAATGGATCTACCAGGAGAGATCTTTCTCAGAAATAACCAGTAGATTGTAAATATTTGCACTAGGAAATCTTCAGTACATCTTATGTGTTTATTCAGAGGACAAGCTGAAGTCAGAGACTTACATCTTAGGAGTAAATCATCTCTCCACTGCATCAGAGATGACCAACCTCCTCTCATATTTTAACATTCAAAAACTCACAGTAAGTTGCTGTATATTGAACTACAGAAGAATCATTCCTGTAATTTAAACATCAAATAATTGTCAATTCAATAATACACTGAAGAAGATACTAATCTAATTTCGGAACACAAGTGAAAACATTGAAAATAAACTATTATTTCCCCCCTCAGTGTAATCACATTCTATCTGATCCATTGTAAGAGCACAAAGAAAACCACTGAGGCAAGACATAGGTCCTTGAGGAAGAGGCTTACTATTTGGGCTTGCAAAAAAAAGTATCAGTCTTATTTCAGCAGATTAGTCTGGGTCTTCCAATCACAAATTAATTTGGAGGAAAATCTGAGTTACGCAGTGATACATAAATTAATTCTTAATATCCACAAATGTAAAAATTTAACCTTTTTTTTCCTAAACTTTGGTAAATATTTAAGATGAGACTCAGTCCAGTTTTATACAGTACTAGAAGAAATCGTATTTTTTGAACTAGATGAATCCTGAATTTATTTTTTTTTACTTTTTATTTTCCTATGTAGCTCTAGTACCTTGTTGCTAACTACATTTCAAACAGAACAAAAACACATTAGACAATATAGACAACAGACACAAGGAAATTTTTTTTTTCAAGTCCTGTGAGTCAAATGTATGATTTTTAAAGATTGTGAGGAAAATTTAAGTGAACTTAATGTTTCTTCCTTGGGATTAACAGCAATGGCATCTAAACCAACTTTCATTCTACTCTTCTGTAATACTGGTCCCAATCTGGAAAGCATTTAAGCTGATGTGCAGTACTGTTACATGCAAAAAGGCTATTCCTGTTCTTAAAGTTAAGAAGGGGCCCAAATTATTTGCTGGATTGAAGCCAATATCATAAGTATTCTTGTTAATAATTGAGACCAGAGCTGCAGAAGGGCAGAAACTCAAGGTTTTTTAAGTCGTATGCATAAGCTATCACCTGGAATTCACAACCAGTTCATACAATCCCAGTTACAAGTATTCAATAACTACAGAAATATTAGCTCAGCCTATTCATTCCAACAAATACCATGGACAAATTAAGTGGATCAATTTTTTTTTTTTTAAATCCTGAGTAAAGAAGAAGAGAGGAAAGTCAGCTTTTTGCTGTAGAAGTTACTCAGTCTATAAATCCCTGCTTTGTAAATAAACAGGAATTACTCATTATTGGAGCAAATGCTCTTGCGGGAAATGCGTATGCAAGGTGAATGCAGAACAATGCAAGTTTTCTGTAATTAGCATCCCTAGATTTCAGACATTTGGGAAGAACGTCTCCACTTTTCCAGCGATAACAGAAAAGGAGATTATGAAACAAGATGAGACACAGTTTTCAAACTGATGTCTGAAAGCAGCTTCCTATAACACCTATAATACTGAAAAAAATTTATTTTATTTTAAATGCATATGAGACTCCAATAGGATTATAACATCCACGCTCGTGTGGTTTGTGGGATATTAAGGAAGCTCTGTGTTTAAGACTTTTCAAACCCAAAATATTTCACAAAGCACATAGAAAATAACTTAAAAAAAAAATCTTTGTCCAGACAGTAGTTTAAAGGGCTTGATAAGTTCTACTTTTCCTCCTATTTGGACAGGAACCACCACTATTATCTAGAAGACAACTACACTGTATTAGTTAATTCTGACGTTGTCTTTATACTGGCAACACTGAGCCATAAAATATTGCAAATCACAAATTTTAACCTCCTGTCCCTACATAGGTGAAGGAATCAATATTAGTTTTTTCTTTCTTTCTCCTGGTAAAGTGTGCATGTGGAATAAGGGATATACTGAAGATGATGGATGTTGGATAGATTTATCCTTTTGCCGCTTGTTTGCAAAGGGTTATTTATCCCACCTGCCATCTGAGTTAGCACGTGACTTACTGATTTGTGTAAGTCTTCGATAAAGCTACTTTCAAAACAGAAATATCTACTCTAGATACGAAGTTGGACATCATCACAGATTTATCTGATGCTATAAAGATGCCAAGGCCAATCATGTACTTAAGAGTAAATAGCAACAAAAACAAATAACAATCCCCTCAGAATCTTCACAATTAGAAAATTACAGTGATTTCTAAAGACACTGCAACCCAAGATAAACTTGGGGACTTTAGTGGAAGCAAAGCACGAGCCTGTCACACTGATTTTCCTGTTTGTCAGCATTTGGAAACAGCCTCTCTATTTTAATTTCAATTTGCCCTTGAGGTATTTAAACTCCTTTAATTGACTGAGGTGTGCAGAATTCATTTCTGGATTTCTTACAGCGAAACTCATTCATCAGGAATGAGACGATTCAATGTGCAGGATCAAAGGAAGCCTCTACAACTCATCAATTTAATGAAAACTGGTCATTCGTTTTTCTTAGGTTTCTTTTCTTTCTACCAAAATAAGTATCAGTACCAAAGACTCATTGCAAAAAGTATTTCTGCACACTTGCACTAGTCTGGAGGGAGAAAAGAGAAGAAAATAGGGGAAAGGCTAGAGGAGTGGGAGAAATTAATTCCATCTCTTGTTATCAGCTAAAAGTACTACTACTTAAAAGTAATACTTAAAATTAAAACAGAACTATTAGTGAGCACTACTTTTAGAATTTTACTTTGACACAAGAACACAATCTCAACGTGCAAACTCAATTAATACAGAGAATCCAGTAATAAAACAGACCAGTTAATTAGCCTGACAAAAGGAGTATGACGGCTGTGTTACAGTTCAACAGAGTATTAAAAGACAGGACTGTTCAGTTAATGTTTTAAGTAGATATGCTGAAGTTTAACCAGCCCTTTGAATTAAAAACTAAAAATTAAAAAAAAAAGTTTTAAGCAAAGGTTGCGATGGATTTATTGCAAACAGTGTTTTCCAGATAAAAAAAAAAAATTCTATTGCAAAACATGACACAAGTTTCTAACGATCGTGCAGTTAGGGGAGCCAAACTTCAAACAATCACAAAATACTTGAAGATGAAAGAGACCTCTGGAGATCATCTCATCCAACCTCCCTGCTCAAAGCAGGGTCAACTAGAGCAGGTTGCCCAAGACAGACACTCCACAACCACCCTGACAGCACAGGTTGTGGTGTTTGGTTTTTTCCTTATGTTTAAATGGTGTTTTGCACAGCCAGAAAAATGCTGTAGGATGGAAAGAGGAATAAAAGCGGTCTTGATGACTGTCAAAATTCTTCAGAAAATGTGAAGAAGGAAGCTTAATAGTTGAGCTCAAAGAACAATTAAAATTGAGATGGAAAATTGACATTTGAGGGGGACATTTAGAAAGATTACATTACATTTCTAGTAGTCTTGTAGCAGGTATGGGACAGGTTTTGAACCTGAAAGCTGACATCAACTTCTTCACAAAAAAAATCTGGAGTACTGAATCCAGATTTGGGCCTTAACTCTTGTTATTTCCAGTTCCAAAGGATCCAATAAATCAGTTCACCATAATCACGTGCCACTGTCATTGGCAGTGCTGCTTACCCAGGAGTTTCACTGTTAAATTGTTTTGGTATTTGAGCCTGATGGTGCCTGCCTCGTAACACAGAATAGCAAATAGTTGTCTGTATTTGACTCAGCCAGTATGAAAGGCCTGACATAAAACAAAGAATTATTTGCTGTTTTCCATATCTTTAGATGTCAAGGTGAACAGACCCTGTATGTCTTCTATTTCCTAAAAGACTGCATAACTTTTTTCTTTCTATGCCCTAAGCTCTGAAAAGAATTCTCTGCACTGTCCACATGGAGTCCATGACTAACACATTTCAGGCGTCAGAAGTTACATCCTTTTGAGATATTAAGACAGTTATGCACCTCTTCTTTTGATCCATTTTCCCCAATTCATTCCGCTAAACTATATGTTATTATATATTTAGCTCATATTATCATCTGATCCTACCACCTCTGAGATTTTAAGGGCAGATACTGATCAAAATCAGCATATGGGGAAGTATGTCACCAACGTGAAGAAGTAAACTGAAAACACTTACAAAAATGTAGGGGCAGGTTCCCCCTCACCACTACTGCCATCTGCTTTGAAAATGACTCCTAATCACAACGACACAGAAATCCTAACAGAACAGTAAGAAGTTAGAACAAAAAAAAAAAATGAACAAATTAGCCATAACCCCTTGATGAAGTCTTTAATTTGCTGTAGAAAATATGGATTGTCATTTGATTTTTATGGTTGCTATGAAAAAGCCACCTAAAATGTAACAATAAAATCTGCATGAGATTCCTTTCCTTTGTGCTCTAGCTTAAAATTGCATTCCACTTGCAATCCAGGTTGTATTTGTATCTCCTGCTGAGAGAAGTTGCAGAATATCACGAGGAAGGACTGACTTAATCACAGCACATGACCTGTCGAGAGGCTTTAAAAACCTTAGCAAATGAACGTCTACTAGACCATGAACTCTCGAGTGGTGACGTTTTTAAACACCTATCGAGTACAATTGTTAGTAAGTGAAACAATATTCACATTAGAAGAAAAAAAAATTAGCATACCTTGTCGTTATCTACTTTTAAAAAAACAGATAAGCTGAGTCACAAAGTGCCAAGTGTATTTCTTGACACCAAAATTATTTGTTCCCATGTACCATGCTGGTACTCTACACCCAAACCCTACACAAATGAGACTTCCCACATAGATGAAGATGCATGAAGATAGGATAGTCCCTATAAAAACTGTCCTCAATGTCAGACAGTTGTGGGCAGGCTGTGACTTCTTGTAAAGTAAAGCCACATTGTCAAGACAAAACAACTAATTATTTTTTTTTAAATATGTGAGCTATTAAGAAGCAATCCAAGATTGCCTAGTGGTATCTTTGAAGCAGCCCAAATTCCAGTAAACAGGCCATACAGTGTAGTCATTAAAGACAAACATAATTTAACGGAGTACAGACAAAAAGTGAGGATTTCAAGGAAACTTCACAGGACATCATTTACTGGAATAGCTCCTCCCTTCAAAATATGCTGAAAGTCATTTTAAAGGCTTTGTTAGCCTTTAAGTTAAAGCCTTTTAAGAAAGGTTATCCATTAAAAAAGACTTTACAGGAATTTGAAATACCACCTGCTCTAGAAACTGAGAGACTAGAGACTATAGCCACAAGCAAGAATAAATAAAGAATAGACAAATTTGTTCACTTTGACCAGATGTTGCCTGGACAGTTTCTGAATGAAGTCAACTCATCTTGAAAGAGAGCAATTGAAAAAACTGCTCAGCTGCCCATCACAACACTAGCCAAAAATCTTTTTCCTTGCCATGAAAAATATAGTATGAAGATGTTGGGTTACAAGGAACAGTCACACAAAGGAACAGAACAATTCTAAAAACAGACAAACTGTTAGGACACAAAGAAACTCTAAAAAATCAAGGATGAGAATAACACAGACTCAATTGTCTACTACTTTGATCTGTGCAAAACTTAACATAGTAATTATTTTTCTGCAATAAATGCGATGAACAAGGCAATTTTGATGTGGCTTTCAGAAGATGAGAACTGCACATCCTTATTCTGTTGAACAAACAAATTCAAAGGAAGAGGATGTTTCATGATACAGCATTTTGATATATTTTAATGACATTTGAGTAATTTTACTTTTGAATCTTTTCCAACTTTCTTGCTGAAAAATTAACTTTTAAGGTATAGACTTTTACAAAACAAATTTAGACATTTCCACAAAATCTTAAGAGAGAAGCTATAGAATATTTCAGGGTTAATTTCATACAGGAAAAAAAATAGCTTTTGATAATAAAAAAATCATGTTCAAATAGCTTTTAATCCATTTGATGCTCTAATTTCTGGATAATGTTCCTTTAAATGCATAAAATACTCATCCATCGTCTGTATTGTCTCCCTCAAACATGGTTCTTCCTCTCAAAAGGAGGCAAGATTAGAAACTGTCTGTATTCAAATTAGTTACTTTTGTTTGTTTTCTCAATCTTATAGGTATCTACCTCTAGTAATGAAATGGCTGAAACCCAGCACAGGCAATGAATCCATTTTCATAGCGTACAAAGATAATAATAAATCATCTTAAAGTCCAGGTTTATCAGAAATGACTGAAATATATTACAGGGCAGCAGTAACTTCGATGGTTGGTTTGCCAACCAGTGGGGTGGAATTAAAAATGCATTAAAATTTGTAGAAAGGAAAGTAAATAGCAGAGAGTTTAGATTGGTTTTGACATAGTTAAATGAAGCATTATTTCTCTTTGTGTGGCTAATAAAATAAGACTCTACAGAATGGGAGAAACATTCTCTTTTAGAAGCTGAAAGGTGAAAAAAATCCATTATTAATTAAATTTACCATTTATTCCATCCACTGCACGTCAGCGATGCATTTCAGAAAAAAAAATGCAATGAACGATTCCTCTCTCTGCTTCCCTAGAGCATCGGCTGCTCTTTTAGATTTTAGAAGACGGGGTCTGTTCAACTTGTATAGACACAAGAGTAAAACAAACACACATATTTGCACAGGAAGATGAGTTGACCTACTGTAATAACAATGACATCTTATGATTACATAGGTACCAAACTCCCACAAATTTCCCAAAGCTTGTCAGACCATCAGCCAAATTCTTCTTCACAGCCAGAGGTGCATGAAACAAGAAGAGCCAAAGACATGCTTCCTGTATAAGAAGTTGTTTTAGGGAACTCTGGGGATGGTATTTAACTTTCGAAGGGTTCAGTTGTCCCAGGGAGGTAGAGGCTTGTAGTGAAGCTGTGCAGCCATGTAGCTGTGGTGCTGAGCACGGAATTATTAGCACTCATAGAACCACACCTCCTTTATTTTCTGCAAAAGTGCAGCTGGAAGTGTGCTTTGTCCCCTGTCAATACTTTGGGAAGATACAAAGCTCTCTTTCTAGACAGTAAGGTGTGGCCTACATCCTAGAGGTGGCATGAGACAACGCATCATGTGCCTCTATCGTGGTAATAGGCATTGATGAGGACAAGCTATCAAAAAGTACCCCTCCCCCAATTAAGACTCTAGACATGGCAGAGACACATAAATCCCTTTAATTTTCATGACTGCTCCAGCTATTTCTGGCTACAGCAGTTCTCCACTAGCTTCTAAACTACTTAGACATGTCTACTAAAGTAAAATGAGGGGAAAGAAAACTCTACTGCTCTGATCTGGGATTCTTTTATATTCGCTTTGCATTCACCAAGCACGTTCCAGAAGGCCACTCATTGTAACCAATGGAAAGTGCAGAATAAAATTAGAGGCAAAATATAATTAACCAAGTTGCATTTGACTATGACATAAAGGTAACCACCCTGACATCTACAGTATCAAAGTCTTATTTTAGAACTTTAATACTGAGCATGGTCCAGAGACCTTCTCTATCTGGATCTCTAGAAGCCCAAAATAAAACTTCTGGGAAATACACCAGAAATATCTTTAGAACTATTTCTAGAAATATCATTACCATTTCCAAAAGTCTGACTTTCCTGCTCCCATATCTCTTTCAACTATTGTCCATGTTTTGCGTGCTCAGCCTCACATCTTCATTAAACCGTTCCTGCTTGTAGAGAAATTATTTCAGTTGACTGTTTTGGTTTGACCCTGGCTAGCATAAGACCCTACACAGCTGCTTGCTCACCCTCTATCCTCCTCCTAGGGATGTGAGAGAGAATCAAAGGGGTAAAGGGAAAAGAGACTTGTGGACTGAGATAAGAACAATTTAATAACTAAACTGCAATTAAAGTGAAAATAATAATTATTATAATAACAGTAATATATACAAACAAACAAATATACAAATGAGTGATACACAGTGAAAGTGTTCACGGTCTGATGACCAAGGCTCAGCCCATTCCTGGTTAATGATCTCAGAGCAGGGAGAGTCCTGAAAACAAAACATCCCAGGAAAGAGAGAAGAGCTCAAGCACCAAGCGCTGACTGAGAGAACGGGATGACCCCGAGAGAGTGGTGACCCAGAGAGAGAGAGAGAGAACTTCTGGACAGAGACTCATCTCTGTACTGGGCATAATGTTCATGATATGGAATAGACCATTGGCCAATTTGGTTCTCAATCCTAAATGTAAGCTGAAGCCTTAATGTAAGCCAACGAAGCTTGTAAATGATAAAAAACAACTAACACCTCTAAGACCTTGATGGAATCAAAGGGATCAGTTGTTTACTAATATTGTTTTCCTGGATGTCTAAATACTTTTGGATAACCACCCTGTTGCTTTTGAAAATTGGAAACCTTTGAAAATTGAAATATCCATTAATTTGTCACCTCCAAAGCAGCAGCTACACAAGAGGGAGAGTATGCTTGCGTTACACAGTGAAGGTGTGTACACCCTTCATTTCAAGTCCACCTTAGAGGGATAATACCTGCACTAAAGTCATGCAAACCCAGAGAACAGCCATCTCTTTCACCTTCTGTGCGTTCCTCAACTAAATCAGATACTCAGCCTGCTGACAAACTGTAAATATTTTACCTTCTTCTTAAATGACAAATAACAAAGGGAAGAGGTACCTGCTTTTAAACCATCACTGAAAGTTCATGTGGGGCTTCCTTCAAGGTCAGAGGAGGGCAGTTGGGATAAAACCGTTTTTAGATAACAGACTAGGGGTTTTTTAAATAATGTTGATAGCATTTTATAAATATAAAAAAATTTCTTTCATCAAAATACTTCAAGCACTATTGAATTTACTGTGGTAAACCCTACCTCCCGTGCTAGCAGATTTTTGATCGTTGTGGCTGTTTTTTCAAGTTAATATAGTGCTTCCAAAAATAAAAGTCAGATGATTTTGAGTAGAAAACTCCTGTGAGCAGGACATACTTTTCATGTATTTCATTTAGGCATATAGTCTAATGCTGAACAATTCATGCCTCCTTACTAGATCATTAAAGCCTTGGAAACCATTCAGATGCAACTTTAACACATTATTACTGATAGTTCAGTAAAATGCATAAAGATAGTACAATACTACCAATCAGACTAGGGGTTGTAAAATGTTCAAGGAACCAGCAGAGTTTACATCAAATTAATTTTCCATTGGTCTCAGCTTTACTTTAGATGCATGCCATCTAAAGAATGAAAGATTTCTTAGGCACCTAAACTCCATTTTCTAGTTTGGTTGTGTGGTGGGTTTGTTTTTGTGACACAATCTGATAATACCCCTTTTGGTAAGGGAGGCAGCCCTGCTAAAAGGAACATGAAAATAAGACTGATATTTGTTGATGTCCTGCATTGGATACTTGAATCCAGTCATCATCTAGTATACAGAAGGATAGTTTAAATCAGGTTTTTTTTGCAAAAGAGACAGAAAAAGAGTCAATATTTCACTTTGCGGAAGGTTTCTGAAATACATCAATGAAATTGAAGTATCAAACATCTACAATGAAATTACTCCTGTAAATCTCAAGGTGTTTCGCACTTTGAACTGCTACATTTTTACATAGCAGGTGATATTACAGCATGAGCTGTAAAATTAAGTCCTGGCAACTACTAGCTTTAAAGAATTTCATTATTCCATTCATGAGCAGCCAAACTTTCCCCTTGATCTTCTGACAAACTTCCGAGATCCCTAGTCAGGTTCAGATAACTACCTTTCTCTTCCATTTTCAACTGGAAAATGTATTCATTTTTTCACATCCCAATCCTTGTTGCACTGTAAAGTATGATGCCCGCTGAACCGTGCAGTGAAGATGAACACACACCTTCACCTGAACACAGCTTATACTTAAAATCAAACTATCTGGCTATCAAGTGACCACATCTCACCAGGCCTAGCTAGGGCTCTTCTGCAGCTAGGAAGCCTCAACACCCCAGGCAGCAGGCATGTTAGAGGCTGCAATCATTTGATGCCTTCCCTATGACACTCATAGCTCAGAAAAATTACCTCTCCATGGTGGCTGTCAGTCTCTTTTCCCAAGTAACAAGTGATAGGGTGAGAGGAAAACGCCTCAAGTTTAACCAGGGGAGGTTTAGGTTGGATATTAGGAAAAACTTCTCCATTGGAAGGGTTGTCAAGCATTGGAACAGGCTGCCCAAGTGGCTGAGTCACCATCCCTGGAGGTATTTAAAAGATGTGTAGATGTGGCACCTAGGGACATGGTTTATTAGTGGACTTGGTGGTCTTAGGTTTACGGTTGGACTCAATGAGTTCTTTTCCAACCTAATTGATTCTATGATTATGCTATTATGACAATACAGTCTAGTCCCCAGAAGTATTTTGATTATCCGTTTGAAGTAGACAATATGGCTGCTTTATTTGTTTTTCCCCCTCGCAGAAGAGAGTCAAACAAGACAAAATTCTCTGTCTCAAACTACAAACAGAATTTGATGCAGAGACAGGAACTGAACTCAAATCACCTCAGTCTCAAAAATCTGCTGGTTCTTACCTCCACGCTGTCCTCTGGTTCTCGACCTCAGACAGCATCCTGGGCCACAGGATGGACATTTACACGGATCACTTTAGCTCAATGATGCTCAATTACTATGTATATACACCAATAGTATGCACTCTGCTGTGTAATAAGTAAACCCGCTATTGCTGATATTTGTCTTCTGTACTACATCCACTCAGAAACAAAGTTGGCTTATTGTTCCCTGGCCTCACCTAGTGTCCAACATCCTCAACATGCTATTTCAGTTCTCTTGCTTTCCAAGGTGCTATGGAAACAACAGACAACTGTACTACTGTATTGTAATACACTGTATTCACTTTTCCCCTTCTGTTAAAGACAAATTGATATTTAAAACAGCTGAAATAACACTGGCTCTCGCAGCAGCAGTCTCTCCCCATGGCTTCACTACGAAATAAATGCAACAGATCATCTACATGAGGCAGATACAATCCCTTGTATCCAAAGTACTGAGTATAACAAAAGCTTTCTCCTTAACAAATGGAGGTCTATTGTCCTATACGTAGTAGAATGAGCAGCGACACCCTTTCACCGGAGGGAAAAAGTACTCTCATTTTAAGTGTGAACAAGTTTTTCCTCATTTAAACATTGCTTTAAAGATGCAAGAAAAGGATTTTCCTATTATTATCTTTAGAGATAATTTCAAAATAGTAATTTGGCAGCATAACTTTTCAATTTGATATATCTTGCACCAAGGACAAAATACACGCTGCTTTTACTGTGTGCAGAGAAGTCGGTAGATACTCAGCAATTCTGAAAATAAAGCCAGAATTTGTTCAGCAGAGACACATACAGCCAGTAAATACTTCTGAAACTTCAAACTTTGGTCTCCCTGGGGAGAAATTCACCCCTATTCTAGAGTGGGCACAGAAGTACTACCCACTTAAATCCTGACTGATTTCTCAGCTGGTGCACTGACTTTGTACTAATGCACTGTTAAAGAATTACTTTCCATTTCTGTACCTCATTTTATCAACACAATAGGTATAATAATTGCTCTCAGGACTACAGTGAGATGTGCTTTAAGTCTGAATGACCTTGGGATTCATACACAGTCGTATCTCTCTTAAAATGAAGGCTTAGCTAGGGGTGTCCCACAAGCCTTGAGTTTGGGTGCACTGTCTCACCAGAAGAGACTGTGACCTTGAGTCACAACAAACCACTCTTCCTGCTCCTCCTGGACTGGGAGCAAACCTCACTCCATCTGAGCAGAAGAGCTGACATTTCCAAAGCTCTAACCTAAAGCATACAGTTGCGTTGAGAGGTAGCAAAGGGCACACATAGTGACCAACGATGACCATGCTCTCCATGACGCAGTTACTGATAGCATCAGTGGGCAAAGCAGAGGAGCAGAGTAAGGGTATGTAGGGGGATGGCTGGGTAGAGAACAGAGTAAGCAGAGCTAAGCCAAACTGCTGCTGATTTCTTCATCGTTCTATTTTTTTTCGATGAACGCCCATCCTTCTATCACTGTGTAGTTGCATGTTTTCTGTTTTGCAAAAGAAAACCCTACATGCTGGAATTAACCACTTTCTACCCCTACAGCTTTGAAGCTAGCAGGAGAGTCCGTTCTTTTTTATGATAGGCTGGCACTGGGTTATTAGTTCACGTTGACATTGCTTGAGTAAGGGTCACTGAATTTTAGCATCACCGTGGCCTTCAGTGGCCTTTGAAAAACTTACAGTGAGATGAGCCTGAGAGCTCAGTGCAGCATTATCAGACTCTTGATTCTTTTTCCCTTCTAAAAGGCAAAGGTAGATGTTTGAACCAAGAAGCCCCGTTTGTTGTCATGATGAGAGACATTGCTCAATGTAGTTGCTTCTTTATCACGGCTAAGATTTTCTACCAGCCTTTTCTTCTTTCCACCCCCCACCCAGCACAGGCACAAATATGAAGCCATAGAACTCTGCAGTATTTTGGAACAAATTCAGATTTTAGAAGCAGAATAAAGGGCTGCTCTGACATAGTCCCCACAACCAGTAAGAGAGAATGCACAGACATAAAGTAATGGAATCTGGCTTCTAGGCTATGCCTTGTGGATACCAGTTTGAAAGTGTAGCACCCATAAAAACAATCCATATTCTGTTAAAAGGGCTAAGCATTGCTAGGCAAGCTAGTTTTGTCTCTGTCAGAGACTGAGCCACTGGTCTTTGAGATGATCATTAATTTAATAGAAGTAACCATAAAGAGTTTCTAATCAGTATAAACACCAGGTAGTAAGACCAGCTTTAGTCATAGCCAAGACATGAATTTCCACCCATTCAGCTAATAATTTACAATTCAACTAAATGGTTCTTCTCATAGCTGTCTGCATACTTCACCTTTAAGCTCCTCCTGTCCCACGTTTTTTGTGCTTATTGTGCACTGGGTCCCCACAATTTGTACAGTTCTGTACGTTGGTGAAGAAGAAGAGCTGTCACAGACAGAACACGTTAGGGTGCATATAGTGTCCTCCGTTCTCTGGGAACCCCAAAACTTAAGTCTGCATTCAGAGTCAACTAGAAAACGAAGTACTTCAAAATGAGACAGTGCCATCATTCAATTACTCATGACAAAATGAAAGTTAAATGAATCAAACTAGATATAAAATACTATAAAATTATTTTATATTTTTATAGATCACTGAGATTTTAAATAAAGTTTTCACTTCAACTTGCTGCAAAGGCTTCACAAAGTGCAGGGTAAGACTTCACCTATTGATGTATTAGTCCTGAAATAAGGGCAAAAGCTTAGTAAAGTACTCACAGCAACATCACAGAACAATTACAAGTCAAAAATTAAGAAGAATCTCTCTTATTTGGAAAAATACAGAGAAAAATACTTAGGAAATAAGAATACAGTTATTAGCCAAATTGGAATTTGGACAGAATTCATATCATCATTTATAACAACCAAAACACTACAAAAATTGTGTGGAAACATTAATGAACACAAATTACTCCTACTCCTTACAAAGCCTTGGCTTGAAATCTCATTTAGAATTCATAGACGATTTCCTATTATTTTTTAAAAGCCATTTTAGAAAAACACCAAAATAGACATTTTATCAGTCATATGACATCTCAGGTATCAATATGGTTTAATGCTACAGAAGGTGATGAATCTTTCAGTATGTCTTACGGTAACAGAGTGAATTGAACCAGAACTTGATTAATTTCTTCAACTGCCCCCCCCAAAAAAATCATCAAAATACTTGGAAATCCACAGCCATATGTTGTAAGAAAACATCCATCCCCATCTATCACCATGAAGCTTTATTTACGTTTGGTTTTAATGGGCAAATGCACTGTAACCATGCAGCAGACTAGCAGCATATGCTACCCAACTGCTCCCACCTTCATGCCATTACGGAAAACAGCATGCAGACACACATGCAAGCTGTGTCTGATCTAATGATCAATGTGGGCATCAAGGCATCCTGTGATTAAAGCCACGGGATATCCTAAAGAACAAGTTCATCAGTTTTCCAGAAACTGAACCTAAACAGTTGCTGCTGCCTTTTTCCATCTTTTATGAGGAAGAAGCGGATGAAAGGGATGAAAATCCTAACTCTTATTTATTCCTTAACCCTTCTTTTATAAAGGAGCGTGTAAGATGCATTGGCTTTATGAAAATAAAGTTATTTTCCTTAAATAGATTCAGCCTTGTGATAAGACAAAACACAGTACTTAGGAATCTGGCTTTACAGTCAACACATATCATTATTAACTAACCTCAAATTTTCTGACCATTGGTACTTCTACAGAACTATTTTCCTGGACAGATAATCCAGTTTCTACTCCTTTGGCTCTCTGAAAATGTCTGATTCAAGGACAACACAGAAACAACAACAAGTTCAGCAGCAGTTTTATCTACACGTCACCAGATTAAAATGGAAAAATATTTTGAGAAGTCCGCATTTTGTGATTTTGAAAGTGTAAATATAAGTAAAGAGAAGCCTCCTCGTTAATCACTCCTGCAAAAGGAACAAAACAGCAAGAGTGCCATACTTCTTGCTGAACAGCTCCTTCACGGTTATCTCTCCACGCCCCGCATACATTACAGTGGATTAATACAATTTTATTGACAGAAAGTCTCCAGGTATGGAATGAAGATATCCATTTGGGGATCTGATGTCAAATAGGCAGTTGAATTATACACTCACATGCTAGCTGCATCAGATGCATTTTCCTATACTCCTGTAGTAAGAAATAATAAAAAGAATTTTCTTGGAAAGGGCAGTAGTGGTAGAATGAGGTGTTGACACATTACGTTCCTCAAGCATTGCCTACAAAAACAATAACTAGTATAACTAGATTGTTTCCAGTCCTAGAAACAATCACGTTAATTCTTTTACAATCCATTCTGTGGTGCGGAAATGCAAGGGGAAGGGTAGAGTACCTTCTTCAAGAGCCACGGAATCGAGGCTCTGCGGTTGGGCTCACTAGAAAAAACAAAATTGGTAAGTGTCTTCTGGTGAGGATTCCACTTCTTAGAGGGCGTTCACAGACTGATGATGACTCCAAAGATTTACCAAGTAGCTGGAGAGCTTTGGGAGCTGTTCATACACAGGATATAACAACACTCCTCCTGCTCTGTTACAAGCTGTTGTTGGGCTGAACACGTATTGGGATAGCAAGGTGACAATGTGATGTTAATCATCAGCGTCTTCTACCTGCTTTGTTCATTTTTTTCCCCTGTAGCTGAAATTGCTCAAAAGCTGCTTCTCACTCATGAACCCAGAAGCTGATTATCCCCAGGTAATAAGTGTCTTTGGGCTTCAAAAGTTTCACAGGAAATCTTTTGGCCCCAGTCTGATGCCATCAGTAAACATGAGCAGAAACTGTCGCCTAATTATTCTTTCCCCACCATTCGCTCCTCAGGCTGTAAATGCCATGTTTAAAAATTCATCAAAAATTTCTATTAACTCTATGTAGAACTGGCTTTCAAAAGCTCCTCTCTATTCAATGCCGGTGCTTTCTTCAGATCTGTAACTGAAAGAAGAAGTGCACAATTGTATTTCGGGGGTGATTTTGGTCTCTGTTGGCCCATTCATTTCATATGCAAATTTCAAGCAACACAGTGATGAATATTAATAGCCCTGTTACTATGTAAAGGCAGCACTGATATTGACGGATGCTTAAAGCATGTAATAAAAAGAAGGGATATTGCCTCTTTTCCTATTCCCCAACCCCCTTCCCCCACACCACCTATTTTTATAAGCTTCTCGAGAGCTAGGTACTTATTTAAGTCTTTATAAAATTTTCCAGTAATACATCAGACGCTTACGCCCATATTCTACCTTCTTCCACACTGCATGTAGAACTCCAGGAGGAAGATGTGCAATTTGGATCATGTGTTGCTTTCTGTAGCAGATTTCACATGCTATCTAACAGTCAGTTATGAAGTAATTCTTAGAGATACATTACGCTGTATTATTTAATGAACTTCCTAACGGGACATGTTAGATGCCTTTTGGTAAGACGCACTTTAACTTCCACTTTAAAAGAAGCCATGATCTATCTCTATCGCAACGATCGTGGTTTTATATAATCATCAAAACTCCTGTGCACAATAAATTTCAACAAAAATGCAGGATCACCTACTCTCCCTCATCTATTTGGGAAACTATACCATATTTTGTTCTGTAGTATTCTGCATGACAAGTTTTTCCTTCAGAAGCAGAGAAGAACACGCCAAGTTCTCTGCGTTGACGGTTGGACTTGATGATCCTTGAGGTCTTTTCCAACCTTAATGATTCTATGAGAAGTTCTTATGGTTTCAGACATTCCAGGGTCATCTTTAATCCATATAATCCCTGAGAATGTGCCTGGAATAATTTCAAGCAGATCCAGACAATAGCTTCGTATTTCAATGTCTCTGAAGAATCACTAACTGAATCTTGTTTGTTATTGATCACAGGCTGAACTATCCAAATGAATGTGAGAAACACGCACAGAGAGACATCCTAAACTGCCATAGGTATGATGACTCTTTCAGCTGCCGTGTAACCTCTCTGCCGGGAAATGGATCTAAAATCCAACAGGCACAGCCCCTGGTGTCCCTCACGTGAACAGAATATCTGAGCTCTCCATCTGTACTTTACAAGGTAATGGTTGCATTACCTTCTTCTATGGCCACAGCTGGAAATTAAGGCAGCTGTAGCTGATCCACTGTGCATCCCCATCCTATGGATTCGTACGTTCAAAAAGTTTCATTAATCTGGGTTTGGTTAACCACACTAGTTACAAAGCTTCTTTTTACCGAGGCCCAAGCAAAGCAAGTGTGACTCATCTGCAATATATGAAAAAAAAATAATTTAAAAAGTAAAAAGACCCAAAGACAACAGTGAACTTTTACACTCATTGATGTCCACACTTTACAGCTGGAAATCAAATCCATACCAATCTCAAAAGGTGCCTATAATTTCTAATAACTGAGTCTTCCAATGCACGCATAATAGAGAATGCAAAATTTCAGTTATGACGTGTTCAGTAAGTTCAAAGTGATATCCAGGATCTGAATATTAGAAGCATTTAGCATGTGAGGCCAGAAATGGCTACTCTATATCTTTAAAAGAAAAAAAAAGAACAATTTGACCAAGTTCTTTAGCCTGTAATTTAACACGTAATTTTTATTGCAAACTAATCTTCCATCCAAAACTGAGAACTTTTTCACACTAAAGAACAAAGTTATGTCCCTTGGAAACTGATTTTAAATATATCTTGTTTTCAGTGCCTCAAGTCTGCAGCATAAACATCATCATTTACACAAATCCCCCACGTCAGTCCCCAGGGACCTGCCAGTCTTGTTGAACTTTCCATACTCTGGTCACCATGTGTCAAAAAGAAAGCATTATGCCTTATTAAACGACATTACAGATAGAACTTTCATCCCAAACTGAAGCGGAAAATAATTTTAAAATAACAGTGGCTAATAGCGCCCTGTGGCTTTTCAAAATCCTTTCTATTTTATAGAATCTAAAGTTAATTATTTTTACAGCCCCAGAAGGAGAGAGTAACTACATTTCTTAATTCTCAGGCACAGGAGCATGGTGTAAAAGGCTGTTGGTGTAAAAGGGACTCCATGTAGCATGACACCTCTGCTTACATGCATTCTAATTAAATTAGATTCCCACCAGATACAATGATGGACTTGAGCTTTTGCTTTGTAGTCAGGCCCTAAGTGAGCAAATATTTCATGCAGTTGATAACATACCACGAGAGAGACTTATAGAGGGAGCAGAAACTCATAAAAATATCTCAGAAAGCACACCTCGATTCCCATTACAAAGCACACTACAGTAATTGTCTCCCCAACAGCAATGACCTCGCTAGAAAATTCTGACGCATTAGCATGGCAACTAAAGGAAAATATCCCCGTTTTGATACACAATTTTCTTGCCAGCTCCATAGAACAATTGGCTGCAGATACAGTTAATTGCTCCACTCATGCATCCACTCTTCATAAATCTGCCCTTGCCCACATGCCCAATATTTATGAAAGGGATTATGTGATTTGACTGCTTACAATTGCAGGTGTTGGATTTTATGACCCATGCACTCCAATGAGGAACTGTGTTTTTAAGTGCATAATCTAAGTGCAAAAACTTTTGAGCAAGCTTTAAACAGCTGGTAAAATAGGATTTACTACTAAGTCCTAAGGACCCTTGCTGCCCTAGGTCTCAAAAGCATATAGACACTACTGTCATGCCAATCAAGTAAAATTTCAGCGAGGAAGGCAAATTTAGATGAAGAACCACGCCCACACAGCTACACATACTTGGGTTCTTGAGCTAAGTCAGCATTACCTCAGGTGTTTCTGGGGCACCTTCATCGTCATTGAAGCTTTGTCCTAAGGTACCAAGCAGTTTTAGCCAAAGGAACTTCCTTTCCATCTTGTTCTTGTCCTCCCATCTGAGGACAGGCTGAGAGGCTCTAGGGGGACCTTCCAGCACCTTCCAGTGCTGAAATGGGGCTACAGGAGAGATGGGGGAACTCTTGATCAGGGTGTAGTGATCGAACGAGGGGTAATGGTTTCAAACTGAAAGAGGGGAGATTTAGATGAGATATTAGGAATAAGTTTTTCACTGTGAGGGTGGTGAGGCAGTGGCCCAGGTTGCCCGGAGAAGCTGTGGATGCCCCATCCCTGGAGGGGTTCAAGGCCAGGCTGGATGAGGCTTTGAGCAACCTGGGCTAGTGGGAGGTGTCCCTGCCCATGGCAGGGGGTGGGACTCAATGATGTCTCTAAGGTCCCTTCCAACCCAAACCATTCTGTGATTCTATGATTTCATATATATTACCCTATACATTAAAAAGTAAACAAACCACATTAGTCTCCTTCGAGAAGGATAGGGACATCACAAGTGGAAAGTAGTAAACAGACCATTTCTTTTCTCTACCAGATGGCAATCTGACTCTTTTCTTTGCAAGCAGAAATCTGGAAACTTACCTCTTAGCGTTGGTTGTTGGTTTTTGTTTGTTTGTTTGCTAAGCAAAGTAAAATTTTCAACTGATTTCAGGAAGCAAATCTTACACAGAAGACTAGACTGGCAACATAATTAGAGCAGCTGGGAAAACTCTTTAATAGAAACATACATGATTATTTTAAAAGAAGGGAAGAAATTGATTTGCCTCCTCTCCAAGCTTTTTAATTTTTCCTCTTAGGCAACAGGTTGTTGTTTGTTTTGGGGTTTTTTTGTTTGTTTGTTTTTATTTTTTTTTAACACATCCCAGTGACAAATCCATCCAGGGTTTGTGAAACAAGCTGTAGATCTGAAACCATAATGAAAGCCTTTCTAAACAAAAGTTTGGAGTAATCTTCATGCTTACTCTCCAGTTAAGCCATGCATGATTTAAAACTATTTTTATGTCTGAAAAGACAGATGGGTTTGTAATAGAATTTTGGAAGTCACCTGCCTTCTCCATCCTATGACAGAGTTACTTTATTTCTGCACAGAGCATTTGTTGCTCTTCTCCCACTAACGAACTTTCTATCTATCTTATTTGCTTTATAGCATTTTAAATTCACAGCCTTGAAGGTATCATATTTAATTTGCTTAATGGATATGTGATAATTTGTCTGTCCTGTTCCTTGACGGTGCATAAATGTTCGGCTAGATTTATCATCTCCCATTTGCTTTCCAGGAAAAGATGCTCTAAACTTGCAAATGCTGACGTAAATGACAGCAGTTTGAGGAACAGAGCATATCCAAAGGATGGAGACACATGACTTCTGCTTTGTGACCTAATTCCCTAGTTTACCAAACTTTACAAAAAATATTCTCTCTTAGAAATACTAAATAATTTGTAGAATCTTAGTATTTTTGAAGGGGGGGTTTGTTTGTAGTATTTCACAGGACAATGATGAAAAAAGTACCTCATTTAACACAAGACTGATTTTTCTTGATTTTTTTCATGCACTGCCTCTTTCAATTTCTAAGAAATTCTGAAAATAGTAACTTCATTCCTTTACCTTTACTCTCAGCTATTATTCTAACTTCTGTCAGTATATGGTTTGTGTTCTCTCTGCACAATTCTCCAAGGAAGCAAATTGACTGGAGCTTGCTCTAGAGCACAGTGTGAAAAGAAATGATTTCTGATTCTAAAGTTTTTGGGGTTGTTTAGTTTGGGGGGTTTTTTTGTGTTTGATTGTTTTGTTTCTTAAAAAAAAAATTAAGTCCTACCTTGAGTTACACTGATAAGAACCTTAGTATTCAGAACAAGACTTTCTGTCTCCTTGGTGCCAAATATTCTACATCACCTCCCTCACTCCATGTTCAACTAAAGAGTAAAACAAGACTTTCAGAATCTCTCATAAAAGTTGTATTCCAGAAAGAGTCAAAGCCGGTAGACTGAAGTATCCTTCCTAAAGCAGAAAGCCGCTGAAACATGAGACATCATGTAGAGGACCATAAAACTCATCTCATGGGCAAAATTGATTTTCACAGAGGTGGTATGCTATGCCTTATTTTATTTAGCTGCATTTCACCATCTGGTTTCTTTCTTTGCTTCTCTCCTGTTAACGTTCATCTCTGTCACTTAAATGGCACTAGGGGACCAACGGCAAAAACAAATATATAACTCATACTGCAGCTTGGTCTGGGAGGAAGTCAGAATCAAGAGCGTACAAATGAAGGGTTTTCTAGCATCTCATTTGCAGAAAGCTCCAGCTCTCTGAGCAGATGGAAGAAATCTCACAGCTGTTACATCCCTGACCAGCAGCGTGCTCTGCTGAGGATGGCTGCTGTGCAAATGGTCCTTTGGGGCAAACGCAAGATACTTCATTGGCCGTAAGCAGCAAACAAACTACAGTGTGGGAATTCCCGGTGCAAAGATTTTCTTGCTAATACCAGAGAAAGTTGCTTCTAATCCCAGTTTTACAAGCCACACTTCATAATTAAAAATCAACGTAAAGTGCTGTGGGGAAGATTTTAATTTTTGATCTGGACTTGTTCACTTGTCTCCAAAAGTTTTGAAATGACATAGAACAGCATAAGGCGTAATTTTCTTTGCAAAGTTCTTGAATATCACTACTCCAACGAAAGTAAATCACTAGGATTACTCCATTGGCAGAGTGAAAAGCTGATACCTTTACAAACACATATGCCCAAAAAGATGACAGAGTCAGGAAGCAAAAAACAAAGTCTGTTCCCAGCCACAGTGACAGATCCCGTGATAAGCAGGTGTGCTGGACACACAACAAGGAACACAATGCACAAGTGATTCTTGTGGGTCAAGACATCTTCTCTCTCTGAACTGAGTCACAAATGGACCAATAAGAACAGACGCCTCAAGCAGGAAGAACAGAAGCTGAAGGTCAACAAACCATAGAATCATTAAGGTTCATCAAGTCCAACCACCAGCCCCACACCACCCAACCCACTAACCCATGTCCCGAAGCACCACATCTACACATTTCTTGAACCCCTCCAGGGATGGTGACTCCACCACTGCCCTGGGCAGCCTGTTCCAATGCCTGATCACTCTTGATGAGGTAGAGAGCGAAAGATTTGGATGTTTTTGAAAGGTTGAGGTGGTGAAGGCCTAAAACTAGATTCATCCAGTTGTTTTCACCTTGAATAATCCCAAAGATCTTCACAGAAAAGCTCCTGCAGTTACGTGTATAGAAGTTTTCTTACGGAAAATCAAAATATAATTCTCTCAAAGATGGAACAATGCAGGGTTTGATGTTTTCCTTGCGCCTTTTTTTTTTTTTTTTTTTTTTTCCCCTACAGAATAGTGCACATGGCATGCACAGTATTTGTTATTTATGAAGACCTTCCATCTGCAAGTCACACGCTGAAGCAAGCAAAACCAGTAAATAGCACACGCTACACAATGCTGGCTATCACCTAACCCTACCACCACGCGTTCAGGGAAAAGCAGCAGTTCACTTCTCATTAATCTAGTTGCCCCCTACATTACCTGGCTGCAGAATTTATCAACTTTGGTTTTGAAAAGCCTTTTACTTCTTGATATCTTTCGTTAAGTATAACTTGAAAAGTAACCTGCAATGGACACATAGCACAAGATAAACAGGAAAAATGCTATTCTGAAGTACTTGAGTAAGGCTTTGCACTTAGAAAAGGGACCCTACTCTGGAATGTTTACTGTCCACAAAGCACAGACACACAAAACAAAATCTCATGGGTTTTACTTGGAGGATTAACAGCTGGCTCTGGCCTGGCTGGGATTTCAGCCTCTGGATATGTTTGTGTTGAATATTCATTGATATTCATATCTCTTTGCACACATCTGACCTCTAACATCCATGCATTAAGCAGAAATTAGTTACTGGCTCTACAGGAATGAAAGGGAACAATTACCTTTTTTTTTTTTTTTAAATAAAAAAAAATTCCCCACAAGCTCTGATATATGTGGCTTAAGCAAAACAGAAATGAAGCACCACAGGAGATACAAGTGATTTGCAAAATACAAAGCTAGTCTAGAGCTGGAGGACGCAGTTCCCAAAACTTGCCTTAGTATCTTCATTCTCTAAAACTTTTAAGTCCTACTCCCACAACATCACAGGTTTTCACCTGTAATTTTTAGATACCTGTACAGCTATGCCTTTTCCTTCTTCTTTCCTTATCCTACCAACACAAGTGCAATACTAGATGTCACAAGTTAGTAATTTAAAAGTAAAAAACAGAGAAAAACACAAACTATTTAAAAATACTTAATATATTTTTTTTCTTAATTTACTGATGACAAAATTGAAGCTTGAAAGATATGGACAGTGAGATATGATGCAGCTGGCTTCCAGCATCACATTGCTTATAGGATTTGCGACAGGCAAGAAATAACATCCCATTGCTACACCACTTTTAATAGGCAAGAAACTACATAGAGAAGCAGCCAGCCCAGAAGAGATGTGCACTCTCAACATATCTGGGGAAACATTGCTTTCTCAGACACTCTGCCTGTGACATACTTTTCATTGCATTAACTAAAGCATGGAAGCTCCCCAGAAGATGTTTTTGTCCAGCACAGCTGCTTCTAAATCACCTTCACATTCCTTTCAGTTTTCACCTGGCTCTTATGCAAACATGAGCCTTTTTGCATCACCTGCCATAAACATTTACTTCATCCCAGGCACAGAGCGGCTGAGGGAGCTGGGGGTGTTCAGTCTGCGAAGAGGAGGCTGAGAGGAGACCTCATCACTCTCTACAGCTGCCTGAAAGGAGGGTGCAGTGAGGTGGGTGCTGGGCTCTGCTCTAAAGTAACAAGTGACAGGACAAGAGGAAATGGCCTCAAGTTGCACCAGGGGAGGTTTAGGCTGGATATTAGAAAAATGTCTTCACTGCAAGAGTGATCAGGCATTGGAACAGGCTGCCCAGGGCAGTGGTGGAAAGCAACAATAATAATAATATTTTTATTCTCAATACTAATTCAACACTTCATGTCAGAGTGTCCAATTCTGATGACATCGACACTGACATTCCCCTGGTATAGATCCATCAATTACAATTTCCAGGTTATAAGTCCAAGCCCAAGAGATGAGATGAAATGGAGAAAAACAACCCAAATAAAACACTACTTAGAAAGAAACCCTAGATTTCACTAATGTATTTGTTATTCAAATGATCATGGCTTTATTCCTGTTACATTAGCCGACTGCAACCTGTTTTCACAATCCTTGATTAGCATACCATTGATTATCCAATTTTGAAATGTTTTCTTGGAGGGAAGTGGTTTCCCTTCTTCGTTTACTTCTGTTCTTGAGATGCTCAGTCTCATTTAAGAGTCTACAAGAGGGTTTTGATTTTTGTCATCTACAGGGAAATATGAAGTGTTAAAAAACCACTGTTTGTTAATATATTGTTTTTATGGCGAATCTTAAAAAATGCAGGTTTTTATAATTTTTATCATGCTTTCACTTCACTTATTTTCTTTTTATGGATTTCGAATCCATTAATACATAATACAAAAATATTGTTATAAATTAAAGAATATTACAAACAAAGCTTAACTTTTAGTGCAGTGCTTTTGCTTTTTAAAAAGCTTGCTAATGCATCATGTTATGAAACTCTTACCATAGATGGAAAATAGGAAAGTGAAATCAAGATCATAGATTGCTTTCACAATACAAAAAGCTAATTAAACGTAAATAGTTTATATTGCTGTGGAAACCACTAGTTTATCGGGTCCTCAAACTCAAAGAACAGAATCACTTCTTCATAATACACTGTGTTTGGTTACTTTTAATTGAAAGACTGGTCTAAGAAATTAAGTAAAATAACTACCTGGTTTTAAAGTGTGAGTATATTTACACAAAATTACTCAGTCTCACGCAAGTTAGACAAGGTATTTTGCCTTCTGACATAAGTTTAATGCTCTAATTCTCAATGGCCTTAAATGATTCCACAGACTTCATTTGATGCTTTGAGTCACATTAATCTATTAATTAGATGACTGAGTAACCTAAAACTGATGGCAAACATATCCCCCTGAATTTCAATTTCTCTTAATACTAAAGAAATATTTTTTATTTTTTTTAAATCTACAGAATAATAAAAAAGTTAAAACTTGGGAGTCTGAAAAATTACTATCACATAATGGCAGTTAGGAGTGTATTATTATATAGGCATTAAGCAAAAATGCATATTTATGAAAGGAGGATATTACACTAACAAAAGGAAGCCATAACATATTTAGCCAAGCTTAAAATTAGCTCTCTAGAGTAAAAATCTTAGTGATTCTGTAAGTAAAGGTATTCAGCATCAAGTAACACAAAATATGATTCTCTAGCTTATATTTTTCCCCACTGATGTCAATAGCACTGCTTTATTTCAGTAAGGCAAAAAAAAAGAAAAAAAATCACTCAAACTCCATTTTAGCAAAGCATTCTGATAGTCAATATAACTTCAATATCAGACAAAACCTTCTATGATTAAATATAAATCTTGATGAAATTCCCAGCTAATTCATCCGCTATGGGTGAAATAACACTGGGATGTGATTAGTGTAAATAAGACAAGAATAGGTTTGGGGTAGATTGAATTCGAATGCTGACTAGTCTGTCAAATTTATTATATGGATTCATTAGAATTATAGAAGGAAAAGCACGGCAGGATAACGTGGAGTAAGTCCGCCCTAAGAGATATGGATTTAGTCCTCAAACAAGAGGTTTTGACAACCTTTTCCTGGGATTACTTTTTTTATAGACAACATCCAGTTACCACGGGGGAATCACTTATCTCTGGCACAACATGGTCCAATGTCTTCCGTCTAGGCCTTAGGAAGTCCGTGAAACTTGGAGGGAAGTGATGGTGCAGCACTGGAAAGGCAAATAGTAACCAGGCTCCAGCAGGTTAAGTAGGGAGCTATAATTTTTCCTCAGATTAAGTAATATTTTTTAATTCCATGCTCATTATGCAACTCTTTAGTTAATGATTTATTTTCTACAGTGACCCAGTTCAAATCTAGTTTAATCAAATAGATATTAATGAACTGTTATTAGACAGGACTAAAACTGAACCACAATGGCTTCAGTCACAGCTGAACTTGAACTGAAGAATCTACTTGATTTGATTATCTGAAAATGAGTTCTTTCATTGCCTATATCTAATTTACATCATGAAGCTCACATGGAGATTTTTTAGAGCAATCAGCTGTGAATAAAGGGTATAGGAAATCATCCATCATTTAGATTTATAATCTGGATATTCTCTCTAATTCAGCCTTCATAACAACAAACTGTAGAACGCTCTAATGCACTTCTGAGGAATGCAAGAGTTCTTGAAAACATTTACACAGAAATTAAGAGGGTAGGTAATCAACATTCTGTGGCCTCCCAATGAGAACGCAGGCACGACACGTCAGGAAAACTACAGTCAAGTCCTGTCAAATTTTCATCCCACGTCACTTCAAATCAGGTGGGGATGTCTATCCCATCCTCACCTGAAATCCTTTAGTTTTGTACTATATATTCATGCTTTCTTGACGGAAGTTTCATTGAAACCAATTCTGTTCTACTGTAATAAGAGAGTATTTAGATACGAATTCTATTGGACAAAAATGTGCCTATCTGCCAAAGCAATGGAATACATGACATTCTACTTTTTCCTTTACAATTGTCTGAAGATGTGGTCATTTGTACCCATACAAAGCAGTAAAGCTCTTATCAAAGCTTTTTCATTTCATCACTTCATCACTGAATTCTTCCATCTTGATTCCTTGACCTTATGGCTGTTAAATATGGATGTTCTTTTAAATCCACCTTCATAGCCTTTTGCCATGCTCACCCTTCCATCTTACCTCTATTCCCATCAATTTCACATCAAAGAAATTTCTCTCACACATTAGAACACCTAAATATCTTTCAACATCTGAACTTTTCTTGCTACACTTTCCTGATTTCTCTCCCCAGTGATGCTTTGTACACTCAAGTTTCACATAAATAACTTCCAGAGCATTTTATACTTATACACACACTTATATATACGGTGCAATCTTATGCATTTAAAAACCGTTTATAGCCTACCTTATCCACAGCCCTGACAGGCCACTAAATCTGGCATCAGTTAGGTTAGTAGCACCTGTTGCCATAAAGAGCACTGCTACCAGTAATTATGGACTCCTCACGTCACCACTATAACTCAACCTCTTTCCTCTTTGCCTGCTTAGTCTCTCCCCATGTTTTATCTAAAGCTCTGATGGGGAGTTCTTTCGGGGAGGGAACACCTTTATTCTCTGCCCATCCAGTACCTAGTATAATGAAGACTTTTTTTACTGAATTTGACTCTTCAGTCAATACTTCATCAGAAAGATTAATAAAGATGCTCCCAAATCCATGCTGGTGATTGATGATTGCCTAATTCTGAATCCTACTCAGCCACTCATGAAGGTGTCCGCACAGCAACTAGGATCATCATCGCACAGGTCAATAACATGGTCTCAGGTGGGATGACATAACATGCAACAATTCTGCCTGATCACCAGCACCACAAACTTGAAAAATTACTACTCAAGGCTGATTGTGAAGAAGTTTTAGAATCCATTCACTCCTTACACTGCCGCTTATTCACTATTTCCGCAGAAACTGGAGAGAAACGACGAATTATCTTGTCATGAAAGTAGCTGAGCCCTGGCAGAGTGATCAGTAACATCAAACCTCAGACCATACTGCACACCTTCTTTTAGGGCTAGTCTACTTCCCTTGTTTACAGAAATATTTTTCTATTTTCATTGCAAAATTTCTTCAAGTATAATTTAAGTATCTTTTTGTGTTTGCCCAGGATTTCTACATGACCAATTTTGTAGCAGAAACTCTTACCAGACCTCTGGACATCCTGAAGACATCTGCTGTGCATGTAGCTATCTAATTCACAATTCATTAATAAGGAATCCAATGTTAACTGGAAATAGGGAGTATTATAGTTATTTCTGTCTTGGACCTATTCAAGAAAAGAATACATTTTTAACCATCTAGAGTGGCTAAAAGCCATAAGCCAATGAACAAAGATCCTTGGTGTCCAATGACATGTTAGTGCTGTGATTTTGCAGGCTCCATTTGTGCAGATCGCACAAATCCTGCTGAAACAGATCCAGAAGGAGCCTTTTGACTGGAAACAACAAATCTGAAGTTGCTTCCATACAAACATCAGACACAGAAATGAATGATTATGACATTCAATTCATCCTTTCCGCCCCCCCCCAAAAAAATCCTTACAGGCTATTTTCAAAAGGGTTTTGTTTAGTTGTAAGCTTACATATTTCTGTTATAATAAGATATAGGCAATGAGAGAGAGATGAAATTAAAGATTCATGTAGAAAAGCACAGCATAATAACAGCAAGTTGTAGCTACATTTTTCTCTATTCCTTTCATCAGTGCTTGGCTAAACTCCCATTGATCTCCCAGTTATTATTAGATAAAACATTCATCTGCCTTTTCACCACTCTTACAGCCACAGGCATCACCTTAAATAAGCTTCAATTGAACATGACATTTAAGGTCAAGCTCAGCACTGCTAATGAAATTGTGATTGTCTCTAGAACAACCTGTAGCGTGACCCCCTTTCTGATATATATGAGCTATATATGCCTCTTTCCATCCTATCCAATATTCCCGAACCAGCCATTTTACACGGCTCATACTGAATGTCTTTTTTTCCTCCACTTCATCTCCAAAGCAAGCTGTTAGTGCCATTTCCTCAACACTACTTCCTCTTCCTCTAGGGTTTGATGGAAACAGACCTACACCTGCAGTCTCACGTGAGAGAATGCAACAGTCACCTTTTCACAAGTGTGTGGGGTTGGTTTTTAATTTATGAGAAGAAATAAAGAAAATTTATGACCTTCCCCATGAATGCTTCAAAAATTATGAACACAATTTTGTCTGGCAATAGCAGAGAGGGTCCAGATAGTAGACAAATTACATCAATGCAGGGAAAAGGAAATAGAAGACTTCACTGACTTGAAATGGGGCACACAAATACACCTTTCTGAAAATGTATTTTGTGACAGAGTAAGACCTATTTGTACCAAATTATGATCTTGTAATCTACTATGTTGCAGATTGTAAGGAGGGGAAGTCTGATGAAAAACTGTCCCAGAAGAGCGGGTTTTCAGGTTACGTGGCTTACTCGTAGTTCAGCATCCTTCCATATCAGTGTCCTGGAACAATTTTTTGACTGTTTATAGATCTGTAGTAATGATGGAGTTCAAAGAAACCCATTAGAGTTCATTAAAAATGAGACTGGCTCTGAGAAGAAAGAAGAGGATCCAATTGTTCCCATTTCCAAGAAAGAACTAAAAGAGAGAAAACAGGAAAGACAGCTTGAAATTTTTTTACAAACTGTCCACAGAAGTACGAGGTAGAGCCCAGCCAGCCAAGTTCTCATCAGTAATGGTGTTGTTTCATAGTTTGAAAAAAGGTGAAAAAATCTCTCTAGGCACACCAGGCTGGCTTGTCGTGGCAAGGACAGTGTTCATCTTAATTGTACCTGTAATGGGGACATGATAACAGCCGGGGTATCTGGTTGCCATTTCTTCATGTAAGGAACACTTCAGATGGTACTGTTGAAACAAGGACAAAAACCTCAAGAGATGTGGGTAGTCAACGTAAATAGTCCTTTGTACAATTTTCTGTTACTCTAAGGATGGATATCTCGGTAAACATAGTACACAGACCTCCAGAAAATGAATTAATAAAAATATCCGTGGGCTTTGGCCAATAGCAACATACAGTTCGAAACGTCATGAAACAATTCTCACTTACAGATTGCAGGAAACAAGTAGCCAGAGCTTTCTATAACAACTCAGACCTTTACAAGGGGATGATTTTAACCCTATTTAAATACCATTTGGGAACTAATCTCTGATTAAGCACCGTGTTTGCCTTTGAAATAAAACAGATTTCACCCTATTCTCTCAGTTTCTGGTGTCCCATGGAACAGCATAAAGAAATGTGGTCCATCAGTGTAATACATTAATTCCACCAAGGGCAAAACCTTATTCTTCTGCAACTATTTGGTGTTTTATATTGTTACCATTTGCCATCAGGGGCTTTAAACAGAAAAATCAATAGCTACAAGAAAATCCCATCATGTCTGGGACGGTTTGTTGTTGTTTCTCCTCGTGTAGGTTAAAACTCAGCTTGAAGGGATAATGCAATGAGGTTGAGACAAAAATGGGGGGGGCGGGGGTGTTCCCTTGTCATTGTCAGCAATGCTGCATGGATAACTTAGAACAGAAAGGAACAGAAACAGCTTTTCCAATTATAATGGCATACCAAATTTGCCTGGACACCCCGGAAGCCAAATCTGTGACTGAGAATGCCTCTGGCATAGTGGTTCACGGGGCACCACAGAGAAACCTAAAGGGCCAAATTTTATCTCTGACACAATGAAGAATCATTACTTTTAGAAATAATAGCTATGATGGATATGGCTTACTGGAGTCTGGATCTTATCCTAGAGGAAAGGTCAAAACTTCTTAAAGGTCTGAAACAAAGCATAAAATTTACCATAATTGATGCTGCACCAAAGCTCACATCTGAGCTTACCAAGGAATCAAGTGGGAAGCTTGAACTTCAATACCTTTGATTAATGGGGACTCTGACTTTTGTGAAAGCTAGTGACACCAACTTGCCCTCTTATTTGTGTTTTCTGTTTTTACCAGCATCTTTCTTGTTTCCTCAATTTAAGGTAACTACTACTCCTCAAGAAGCTCACTCCTTGTAAACATTTTGTTTTGCCCTTAGTCACGACAAGTTATTGAATATATTCATTGGATAATTTGGTCCAGTTCACTGGACCAATATATTCATTAGATAATTTTGTCCAGTTCAGTGAACTATTCCTTAAGGCCACTGGTTTGAAGTGATTCTTTTCCCACTTTTCCAAATTCTTTGTTTATTCTGCATCTCACAAACTTTTTCTCAAGCCAGTATGTTTTTAAAAGAACTTCCACTTTTCTTCCCGGTTATCTGCAATCCTTCCAACATCATCACTAAACACACTACCAGTAACTGCATGAATTCTAGTGCCGGTTTGGGTTTTTTTTACATTAAAACTATTAAAAATTATCCCTCAGTTAAGTTATTGTACCTCAGACTCTTGAAAATATAAACCTCGAAAATGGCAGGGTGGAGGAGCTTATAATGAAAATAGGGAAAGACTATCAACAATGGCAACTCTAGCAGGAGACCCTACAGTTAAATATTTTCCCCCCTCAGCCAATTATAATCAGCATTGCATTCAGTCAAAAAGTAAAAGTAAATGTACAAGTGATGCCACCATCCCATTGATTTCTGCATGTTTCCTGGTAAAGGCCAGGAGTTATCATATTCTTTTTATTACCAGGAGGAAAGGAAGAGAGTAAGTAAATATTTCATCCTTCATTGAGCCACCACCTAGCATTATCTTCACTAGACAGCTTCTTTTAACCACCACCCATGGACTCCACTCTCTCCAGCCCAGGGGGGACATCTATCTTCAAAAGCACAGATTTTCTATATATAGTTCCTATATACAAAAATATAGTCAGATTCTCATCTGACCTAAACTGCTATATTTTCATCTAAATCAACAGCTTTGACATGGTTCCACTAAGGTTTCAAGCCTTCTTTAATGAAATGCTTTCCAAACAAATACGATTTTTTTCCCCCCACAGATAAATCTTGAGGAGAGCAGAAATGCTAGGACACTACAAAAGTGTACATAGAAAAAAGAAAATGTCTGTTCACAAAAAAAAATCCACCCCCAACCCACAAAAAAAAACAACCAGCAAACAAAAAAACTCCAATCAGTCCCCACACAAGAATATTTAAAACCTGTGTTGCTGGTGTGAATAAACCTCTCTAATGTAGAAAGTAATGGATTGCCTGTTTTTTAAGATTATGAGATTAGTTACAGTTCCTTCAAACAAATACTTTCAGGTATCTGAGAAGTGAAGAGCATTTGCATTAAACAGTGAAAGAGAAATATTACCAGGTTGGTTGAGGCAGTAAATAAGTAAAGCAGCAGTGCATAACGGTGGTATATGTGATTTCTGTATGTTAGCATATGAAGCATCCACCATTAGAATAAGTTCTGGCACTGGAACCTACTAACAGGAAACCATGACACCTGCCAGAAAAGTTAGGCTTCAAAATAATCATTTCAGAATCTATTTTAGAGCAGGCTCAACACTCACGACAACACCACTTTCACTCTGACCCCCAAGAGATGGAGAAAATGAGATGTCAGCAAACAGAGCTAGTGCAGATTTGATGCAGTGCTGTCCAAAGAAATATGCTGTCAAAGCTCCTCATGCAACTGGGGCAACATCTCACTAGTCTTCAGATAAGGATCTCCTGACAAAAATTTGTACTACAGAAAATGTGGAGTTAAGCTTTCCTGTTTACCAGTGAACTCAGTTCTTGAGGAATATCCCAACATAAGTCAGAGCAAAGATTAGTTTGTTGCAACTTTTTTTGAGCCAATTGGACATATGATGTTCTATTAAAAATTCAGAACAGCTGATCATAAGGCGTTTAAGGAGGTTTGATCCCATTCTGTTTCACTGAGCATTAAACATTACATTTCTATCCTCCTAAAAAACATTCTACCCAAATAAGTTTGCATTTCATGAAAGATATTTTAAGCCAACATCAAAAGATGAACAGACAAGGAAAATATTTCCACTTACTTCAAAGCCTTTCACTTAAATGTCACAATTACATGTCCATCTTATTGGAGAATCATTTCTGCTTATCTCCAACACCCATATCAATATTTTTAGCCAGGCAGCAGAAGTATATTGCTATGGGGTCAATGAACACACAAAAGTCTCCATTATATTAAATACAGGAAGTGAAAACTGACTCTTTCTCAGAAAAACAAGATTCTCATACTAGGTAGAAAGAAGCCTAATAAGTATGTTACCAGCTTAATGAATAAACTACTTTTTTTTTTGGATAGTGGGTTATGTTACATAATTCCTCTGTGACAGGTGACTTAAAATACTACAGTATGTTCGTGCTAAGAGATGCAAAGAGGCTGCACATGAGAAGATCTGGGTAATTTTCTTTTTCATTGGACACTATATTAATTTGGGAGAAGAGGTGAATTCATATGGAAGTCAGCTCTCAATTTTTATTTGAAAAAAATAATTTGGAAAATCATAGGTATTTTTCACATTCGGATTATAAATAGTTCTTATTTTGAAATTATTTTCTGTACAAATTTGTCTAGATTTAAGTTCTGAAAAAAAAAATCCAGAGAGTTAAGTGAAAAAGGTCAGTCAAAGCTGTTTCTATCTTTATTTTCAGTTTGTCAAGAGGATCAAAAGCAGGAGCACTGAGTAGCTCTGATCTGCAATTTTATTTACTTTTTAAATTTTTAAAAGAAGTGTACAAACAAACCAATTCTTATTTCTCCTTTAATGGGGAATCTTGCTTTTTCTTTCTCCATTGAGCAGAAATAGCATATGTTGGGGAGGGGAATTCTGATCTCACATTAGACTTTTTTGGCATTCTGAATATTGGGAATATTTGCTTGCCTTTTTTTCTATTGAATATATATTAGAAAAATAATCCTGATAATACAGTATGCTTGTATGTTTTCTAAGGTGCCATAGGGCTAGAAGGTGCAGACCCTTTTAGTGTCAAAATCTCCCAGAAGAACATTGCATGGTGCATTTGGAATACCAAATCAGAGGATTTCACACTTAATGCTCAGAAGTTGTCTTAAATGTGCAGTTCAGGATATCACTAAGCCTAAATTATTTCATGCTATTTTAATATAATCAATAGAGAAATATGAATACATTAATGCTTGCCAACCCTGTAACCGGTAACTGCTTCATTTATCAGATCCAAAGGGACATTTACTTCCCAGGGATTTCAGTCCACCTCCTTCAACAGTACTGAAACATCTTGTTACGGAAGAACTGCAAGAACTGGATGAGAATTTTTTTGATTGCCCTACTAATATATTCTTTTTCTTGCTGGGAAAAAAAAAAAAAATCAGCCAAGAACTTCTCAACAGGCTCAGCTGGGGACAGCTAAAATATTTCATTTTGCAATCTTGGTCTTTTGTTTTGTTTTGTTTAAAAAAAAAGCTTAATTTGCCAGTATTTCAAACTAAAAACTACTGTTTAAAAAATATTTTGAAATAGGACATGGCAACAGTTTTAGAAACCATCTCCTTTCCATTCTATATATTATTTCAAACTGATTGATTCATCAAAACTATTTCTGGTGTGAGCAATTTTGTTTCAGCAAATAAACAGCTTCAGCAAAGATGCAAAACCAGAGTAATTTTCTGTTTTTTTAAGAATAAAACTTTTCAACTCTGAGAAACAAAACTGTAGAACCTGCTTGCCCATATGAAAACAGCAACAGGGGTTGTTTCTTAAGACTTAAATACTACTTTATAAAATCTCCATGCACCCTGTGAAGTACCAAGATTAACGTCTCACTAGCCTGTATTGCAGATGGACACAACCAAGAACTGTTCTAAAGTTTAAAGTGAATTTGAAACTTAGAATGAATAGACACAAGATTTTGAA
>WKFP01013208.1:18917-56466 GCA_011057875.1 Pterocles orientalis | reverse complement strand
GTTTCACTGAGCATTAAACATTACATTTCTATCCTCCTAAAAAACATTCTACCCAAATAAGTTTGCATTTCATGAAAGATATTTTAAGCCAACATCAAAAGATGAACAGACAAGGAAAATATTTCCTCTTACTTCAAAGCCTTTCACTTAAATGTCACAATTACATGTCCATCTTATTGGAGAATCATTTCTGCTTATCTCCAACACCCATATCAATATTTTTAGCCAGGAAGCAGAAGTATATTGCTATGGGGTCAATGAACACACAAAAGTCTCCATTATATTAAATACAGGAAGTGAAAACTGACTCTTTCTCAGAAAAAACAAGATTCTCATACTAGGTAGAAAGAAGTCTAATAAGTATGTTACCAGCTTAATGAATAAACTACTTTTTTTTTGGATAGTGGGTTATGTTACATAATTCCTCTATGACAGGTGACTTAAAATACTACAGTATGTTCGTGCTAAGAGATGCAAAGAGGATGCACATGAGAAGATCTGGGTAATTTTCTTTTTCATTGGACACTATATTAATTTGGGAGAAGAGGTGAATTCATATGGAAGTCAGCTCTCAATTTTTATTTGCAAAAAATAATTTGGAAAATCATAGGTATTTTTCACATTTGGATTATAAATAGTTCTTATTTTGAAATTATTTTCTGTACAAATTTGTCTAGATTTAAGTTCTGAAAAAAAAAATCCAGAGAGTTAAGTGAAAAAGGTCAGTCAAAGCTGTTTCTATCTTTATTTTCAGTTTGTCAAGAGGATCAAAAGCAGGAGCACTGAGTAGCTCTGATCTGCAATTTTATTTACTTTTTAAATTTTTAAAAGAAGTGTACAAACAAACCAATTCTTATTTCTCCTTTAATGGGGAATCTTGCTTTTTCTTTCTCCATTGAGCAGAAATAGCATATGTTGGGGAGGGGAATTCTGATCTCACATTAGACTTTTTTGGCATTCTGAATATTGGGAATATTTGCTTGCCAGTTTTTCAAACTAAAAACTACTGTTTAAAAAATATTTTGAAATAGGACATGGCAACAGTTTTAGAAACCATCTCCTTTCCATTCTATATATTATTTCAAACTGATTGATTCATCAAAACTATTTCTGGTGTGAGCAATTTTGTTTCAGCAAATAAACAGCTTCAGCAAAGATGCAAAACCAGAGTAATTTTCTGTTTTTTAAGAATAAAACTTTTCAACTCTGAGAAACAAAACTGTAGAACCTGCTTGCCCATATGAAAACAGCAACAGGGGTTGTTTCTTAAGACTTAAATACTACTTTATAAAATCTTCATGCACCCTGTGAAGTACCAAGATTAACGTCTCACTAGCCTGTATTGCAGATGGACACAACCAAGAACTGTTCTAAAGTTTAAAGTGAATTTGAAACTTAGAATGAATAGACACAAGATTTTGAAGGAGTTCCTAGCATTTGAGAATACAGACACCATGGCTAGCCATAAAAGCAGTGCTGCGTCTGCAAAACTACTCCATACCACTACCTACACTTTGAGAAAAGCAGAATCTGATTTTAGAAATTAAAGCATAGCTTAGCCTTTATGAAACATTAAATTGGTTGGTTTACCCATTCGTGACTTCCAGTCGGTGTGGCCACCTAGTGCAACTGAGTAAATGGACTGAGACAAACTGCCCGGATATACTCTTACTTATTCAGCTAGAATGGATTTGTGCTAGGGACTAAAAAAACCAGCATCTCCATATCCATTTTGACACTCCCTGAGACACCAATCCTTATTATTATGGGATAGTATTCTCTCTCACAGCAGAATTTTACTTAAAGTTATCTTCTCATGAAGTATCAAACTGCTGGAAGCGTGAAGGGTTTGAGTATTGGTCTGCCTTTAATCTGAGTTTTGCCTTAAAACGTAAGAGGGGAAGAGGTTGGCTGAAGATTTTTGTCTAAGGTTTATGTAACTGAATGAGTCCATTTCACTCCATGTAAATTCCCAGTGATTGCTGAAACACTCACTAATGAATACAACTATAAGTAATCACAGCAACAAGTTCCTCGAGTCTGGGCTGTCTGCATCCGCAGCTGGCGGTAACATGGCCAATGGGAATATTAACTACTGTTTAACTCCTAAGCACAAAGGTCTTCCAAAAATTCTGTGTCCTTTCAGACAATAATGACTTCCTTCTGCATACAGTTCCAAAGTATGATGGGTTGTTCCAAAGCAATGGAGCAGTAGAGATGCTATGGGTTAGTAGTGTAGAATACATCTCAAGTGGAGCGGACCAGGGAGTAGAAGATATTGTAAATTGTGTGCATTTGTTTCTTTCATGTCTTTGCACCTTAGACTCACTAGGGTTTGGAGAAAAAAAAAAAAGACACAGATGACTTCCTACACAAGAACACCCAGACTTGGAAGTTGTTAAAAAAAAACCAACCAATCAAACAACAAAACAAAACAAAACAAAACCCAAAAACCCAACAAAAAAACCCCAACAAAACAAAACAACAAACATTACGTTTTGGAATCATTAATCCACAGAATGGAAAGGCTGTCTTTTAACAAAGCAGAGCAAAGCACAAAAATACTTTAAAAGTTACTTCATTCCCAGTAAGATTTGCCAAGGTCTGCACGGTATGGTATCAGTGAGCTCTGACAGAAGACAAGCAGGGAGAGAGAGAAGTCTGCAAGTCTCTAAAGAAGGTTAAAGTCACATAAATGGCCAGATAGCTATAGGCAAATAAGGACTTCAAAAAGGGGTAGTTGTTTAAGATGCACTCTTTTCAAAATACTCTAGCGTTAAACAAATGCAGCTTTGTCTTGATGAAATTATTTGATTATAGACTATCACAGTCATAATTCACCAGGAGTAGAATTGTAGAGCCTGGACCCAAATCAGACCTGATGAATGATCTCAGCTGAAGAACACAACTGCATTCTGTGAACCATTTCTATCACACAGAGTGGACATCACCAGGATACTAAATTTGAGACTAAATGACCTTGATGACACACAGCTCTAAATAATCCAGCAATGACAACACTTACGTGCCGTCCCAGTATCTCATTGGTTAGGCTGGACACCTAGTTGAGTCTCTCCACGCCTATAGAAAATGAACAATGCTTACCTCTGCCACGTCAGCATGACAAAAATATCAGTGTTTAGTAAGTATATTTACTCTCTGTGAAGGCAGGAAAGAAAACATAACTACAAGTAATGTCTAAAATCAACTTTCATGGTTCTACCATAACAGCTAGTTAACAAATGTGACTATGATGATCTGTTGACATGAATACAATATTACCTACTCACTTTAAAGAGATCCAGCATACTTTTCACACTTGATGTATATCGGAATAATTTATTCTACCCCTGAATGAATACAGTGAGGATGTAACAATATCATACAACAGAAAATTGATAAATATCTCATCAACCAAGTAAAGTTGAGGGGAAGAAAGGCATTACAACATATACAACTCATGGTTTGAGCTTGAGTTTCGAATCCTGTCTGAAATGTAGAATCAATTATACCCGATGAAGACAAAATAGGCCAATAACAGAAGAGAGTTCATCACTTACATCTTACAAGCTTAATACATCTTAACCATAGCAGTACAGCAGTCCGTACAAACAAGAAAAGGATCTTCTAGGCAAGAAGCAGCCCTAAGCTGGTTATTTCTGTGTAGAATGTTCCACTGTCTAAAAGCTAATTATCTCACACAGTTTTCACCCAATAATACCAAGGTCCTCAGTGAAGTACTGAGTTTGTTTTACATATACCTTCAGAGACTATGACCTCTGTTCCCCTTCACAAATACAGAAAACTAGAACAAAGTAATACCTTGACCATGACTATCAGCTTTACCTAAACTCCCTCTCTGAAACAGACAAAAAGCTGGTCATGGATTTGAAACCTATGTCAGCAGAGGAGTGACCCCAACAGGGTTGTAGCACATAGCTCATGTAGACACACGGGTTCCTGCCTTCAGCTCCACAGACTTCAGAGAGCTGTGACTCTGTTCTTCATCATGTCCTTCACCTCTTCAGTTCAAAGCCTACCTGAATGTATTTAGGAGCAGTTTTAGTAGCTTAACATGGAAATGCCACTGACATAGATATGGCTAGACTGAATGACACAAGAGTGACAGTGAGGAACAGTGACAAGAGGAGAGTGTGCTTCCTGAGTAGGAGGCTTCTATGGCAGATGTATCTTATTCTCCAAGTCAGAGATTCAAAAATATAAACAGACCATCCATAGAAATTAATTTTAAGCCATTTTAGCTCTAAACTATTTAACCTAACAGTGCCTAGCGTAATGACAGTATCTATTCCAAGGCATCATGCAGTTGATGAACTTAGCAACCCCAAGAACAACGAACTGAAATAATTCTGCATGATGAATCAATTCACTACATGGCTGCTGAACCCATGGATGAAGTGAAGGGGAAAAAACCCAAATGTCTCAGAACTATGAATCACCCATTTACACACAATTTCTCTGTCGCTTCAACTGTCCTATTGTTGTGGGTCTAGCTTATTCTGTTGGCTTTGAGCAAACAATAGAATAGCTCATTTAAGACAATTAAAGAAATAACCAGACACGCCTATATTTGTTTGGCTGAACTAGACTGAAGCAGTTTAATTTCTGTTGTTTTTCTCCTCTCGACTCAGTATATTTATAAAACAACATTAATCCTGCACAGAAGTGGCCTGTGACAGTTTACTCTGCTTTATTTGGGGAAGGATCAGATGCAAAAGGCCATTGTCTCAGGAGAGCACTCAGATTTCACTAGCGAAAAGGACAGGCACATACAAATAACAGCCCTTACACAAACCCGGTAAACTGTTTGAAATTATGTTTTACGTCGGGAGAAGTAACGTTCCAAATCCAGAGACTGGATTATAAAAATATCAGAGATCTGGATCCATTTGGAGCGCGTTTACTGTTTACATTTCATTTTCTTTGCGCCAGAGGCACAAGACAGATGCAGGGAAAAGCAGCAGCTTTGCCATCTCCACAGATCTTTGCAATCAGTCTTACCACTGATTTAGTCATCATTTCCTTAGGGAAATTCTTCAGAAATCATTTCTCCATTTTGGCAAGTATGTCTTCCAATGGAACACATACAACCTGAATAAATAAGAATATTTTAATTCTAAAACCACAGCAAGAATTTGCTACTTTCGCTACTATTCGTACAGATCAGAAACGCACAGACAAGGTGCTGCTGAACGGAGGCAACTTGCACAAAGCTTTTATGACAGCACGAACCATAAAATATTGTTTAGATAAGTCCAGTTACACCATCAGAAGTACATGATGACAGGCGTTTTGTACTTTCTTTAGATGATACATGTTTTCTTTGTCAACTACTGTAATCTGAGCGCCACAATGATCTTTGTGTCCGACTTAACTGAATATTTGGGGAATAAAGCTGGTCAATAACGATCTTTTTGACGGCAATTCTGAAAAACGTCAGGGGCATCAGACCACAATATTTTTCCCTCAGTACTGATGAAATCAATAACAAGTGCACAAGCTAAATTATTTCGATATAAGAGAAGATTCTGGGTGCATGAAGCTTGCATTGAAAAGCAGGGTCACACAGAACTAGCTATATTAATTTCAACTAAGTCAGAAGCATAAGGATGAGGAAAACATAAGAAAAGTGCTTCAGAAAAACAATGAATGAGAAATATAAATATTAGTTTTCATTTGGATGTGAAGAAAATTATAATTTACAAAATAACTTTCCTATTAGGATGATAATAATGTTCTGCAAAACCTGTTCTTCTTCTTGTAAACAAATAATATTTAAGCTAAACCAAACCCACTGCATGCAAAAAAGTCTCCACGGGTAGCCAGTTCTTCAAATGAATCTGTTGACAATTTTTATGGAGCCCATCACACTTTTGTATATAATTCTAAGTTAATATATTATTATTTTATATTTTGAAAAAAACCCTACAATTAGTTTCCATGCGATACTTTGTTTTTATCTGAGTTCTGCAGCGCACAGGCCTGTCTTACTGAATTAATATGGCACAAAGTTTTAGTTTCTTTGTTTTCCCATCATTTAAAAAAAAACCAAATTATTTCCTCTTATATGTTATTTGTTCTTATCAATGAAAGTTGACATTCAAAAAAACACAGACCCATAAACTAATTGGGCACAGATTCCCTGTGATATCCCTATGATGAATATCTTCCACTGGCTACTAAAAAATTAGAGAACACAAGAAAAATAGACCATAGTGTAAAAACACTTATGTAGATCTTATAGGAATTTCTTTGCAGATAAAACTGCACTGACATCACTTTCAGGGATGCTTAACAGAGGTAAACTCAGTACTCAATGCCTCAAAGTAACTCAGTTTTCTAGCACCAGCATGTCTCAGTGATGACCTACAGTCAGTATACAACAGAGGAGCTCGAAATATTTTAATGGTGCTATTCCAACCTCATTCCGATCCATATTCAGCAGAAGGAGGTCCCACTGTTGTCCCTCAGTCTGGGAATATGTTCCCACCCCGTGCGCCAGAGCCAACAAGCACAAAGAGTCGAGATCCACCTTCTGACCTTCGGTGCCATTCTGTACAGAAAGGGGTGCTGGGCAACAGTGCGCCAAAACTAGCACAGCTCCTTGGAGAAGCTTCAGGCTTTTATACAGGTGACAACAAAGAAGTTACCCAGCACTTGCATACTGGTCAATTTTTAGCTATGATTGGCATGCTCATGATCAATTCATGACACAAAGGTGGTCCCACATTGGCATGCAGGATCTCCTCCCAGGGATGCGATTTTAATCATGCTAATTAGCCCTAGATTACCTTCAGGCAACCATATCACCTTCTCCCCCATCCCCCGGGCATCTTGATTGCCATTAGCTCATTCTTTGTTATTCCTGTGTTACCTTGCCGGGATTTTTCACCCTGAGGAGCACACCACTGCATTGCAAGGAGACGCAGCCTGCTTTCTGTTTGCATGTAACAGACTGAGTTGACAAAAAAAGTCAACAATTCCACAATTATCTATGTATTACAGCATCTTTTGAAGCACTACACTCCCAATCTGTTGTCTACCTTCAGTAAATGTTCTCCCATCTTCAAATTGTATCTGTCAAAGAATTGTTGAGAGTGGAAGGAACTCTGGAGACATCCAGTCAAACCCCTCCACGTTTACCTATATAGACACACACACAGAGGTTTGTATACATATATATATATCTATATATCTATATATAAAGGTTTCCAGAGTTCTTAGTTGGATACCTCAGAGAAAACATCACTTGTTATCTGCTTGTAGAGAAGAAGTTCCAAACCTCCTTTTCTCTTAAGAAGACGTGGAGGAAGCTGGGCACACAATCACAACACCTTTTATTCAGGAAAGTCTCAGCAAATCTGTGCAATTGCCCATCAACTGCTGCACCTGTACCACTCGATGCCTGGTGTGATTCTCCCCCTTCTGGATCATACGGTCATCAGGGTGAGACAGAAACAAACTGTGAAGCTGGGTTCTCCAGGGTGTAGCTCCTGGGTACTTCAAGAGAGAACATTTTTAAACACTAGCACCCCCTGCTTGCATATATTCCACTGGATCCATGTATTTTGTCCTGATTATCTGTTTGTCCCTGTGTTTTTGCATGCTTTGTATATACGTGTCCATATACATTTAAACTACCTTGCAAATTAGTGTGGTCCTTGTCATTCCTGAATCTGTAAATAAGCTGCTATTCCAAACAACCCGAAAAGCTACTAAAAACTTGGATTTTCCTCACACCCTCAATAATGCTCAAATTACTGCTAAATCATGTGAGAGATTTCATCGGCAACACTTACTTAGCATTCTGATTTTTTAATAGGAGATATTCTGTAGTGTTTTGTTTTTTAAAGGAAGTATGGAAAGAGCTCTAGGATACATACAGATCTTTATTCTTAGAGTCTTTCTTCTTTTACCTTTTGGTTTAGGTTTCTGAGTAATCTTGACAGGTATTATTTGTTATACATGCAGGTTTTTCCCAGAGTTTTAGAAAATATCATGAAAGAGGTTTAGGCTTGATATTAGAAAAAAATTTCTTCACTGCAAGAGTGCTCAGGCATTGGAACAGGCTGCCCAGGGCAGTGGTGGAGTCACCATCCCTGGAGGGGTTCAAGAAACGTGTAGATGTGGTGCTTAGGGACATGGGTTAGTGGGTTGGGTGGTGTTGGGTTGACGGTTGGACTTGATGATCCTTGAGGTCTTTTCCAATCAACCTTATTGATTCTACGATAAGAGAAATTGCAGACACTAAAATGACCTGAGACCCATGTCTTACCCACGTATATACATATGATCCTTTTATCATAAGTAAAGTTAGACCCATACTATTTCATCTCCACCTTATGGAAGCATTCAAATGCTCCCCGGGCAATATGAATTCTAGTACAAGTGTACTCACAAACACACAGCTTCTTTTGCAGTCTTGGAAATGCCTGAACATCTCACACCCACGGTTTTGTCAGTATCTTGTATCACATCATCCATGAGAGATACACAAAACTACTAAGACAAGTAAAGAAGGAGGCATCAGGACCATCGCTTGAGGCTCTGCATTTACCAGCTCAAGCTTTTTGCTTGTTCATTGAACTGGTATACCTTTCATGGTTGATTAGTTTGGGCGACTACCTATGGAAAAATATTTGTGCTTTGTAGGAGATGAAGAGACAAAACACCTACTGTGTTGCCTACCACCAGAAAAGTAAACCAGCCAGATTTGAAGCAGTCAGCTGTCCAGGGTCCACCTCCGGGTACAGCTTGCACGCTTGCTTCAACGAAGAGCTGAGCGAGGACCCTGGAGGATAGGAATTGTCTGCTCAGTGAAGGAGCTTGTCCCCACTTGCTAGAAGAAATATAAACCTGGAAATTACGGGGGATTTGTTTGTTTTGATGAGGGGTTTTTGGGTTTTATTTGGGTTTGGGTTTTTGGTGCTTCGTTTAGGTGTTTTCAGATGCTATTCTCTCAGTAGCTGCTTTGTAGCTATTTTCCAAAAGTCGTCTAGAAGAAATAAGCTCTGTATTTACTTCCAGTACTTTTCCTTCTCTTCTTTCATGCTGGTAATTGCTATTTCATCTCTCAGCTGTTCTCCAGACCATATTATTGCCATTCCATCTCTGTTCTCCTGCCCTATGCTTGCATATTTTGCAGGCTCCAGACACTTATTGCACCACAACAGCTTTATCCTTTTCTTCCCTTCCCTGCATTTCAATTTACACAATTCTATTTTCAACAATACATCATTATATATTAAGCAAATTCTCCTGATACTCAGACATATTTACATTATTTATCTTTTCAGAAAGTCTGTACATCATCTAAGGTGGTATTTCTCACTATTTTTAGAGACTAATCTATGGCTATATTGTGTATTTTCTATTTTCGCAATACTTGTTCGAATATGGTATTATACAGTCTCTAAATGACAGTTTAGCGCTTCTGCTAGATGAGATCAATATTTTGCCTTAAATGTAATTATTCGGATGGAGTGCTGAGTGTTCTTGGTCAAGAAGAAGCCAGACTGATGAGGCCATATTTTAAAAAAAAAAAAATATATATATATATATACCTGAAAAAATGCTTCAGTCGTACCAGTAGTAACTTCATTATTACCTTCATTTGCTCCAAGTTAGATTTAGATCCCCCCAAAAATTACCAGGTGTTAAACTATGTACAAACACCAAATGCAACACAAGTCCTGATACGGAAAGGCTTGACACCTTCACAAATGACAGATGAAAGATGAAGCAATTTTTTCCTTAAACGTGGAGAATGGGAAGCATGTAATTCGATGATTTCTTCATGGTGAAAACCACGTATCTGTGTCAGTGAGATACACCATTACCTGGGTGCTTGAGAAGGGCACTAATCGGTCTGTACACATCTGCTGTCAGTAAAGGATGTAACGCCTTCTTCATCTAGTCATCAAATATCCACAGACTGCAACATCCACTCCTTTGCTAATTAGATTCCACCAGGAACATCTAGGCTAGTGGATGAAGAAATCCAAAAGAGATATTCTGAAATTTCTGCACCTTCAGGCCTAAATTACACCTGGAAAAAGTGCCATCTGAGCTCCATGGATTACTGTTCTAGTCCATTCAAGTGCTGATGATCTCAGCTTTTATATTTAACTGGGGGAGGGGAAAAGATGTGCTACAGAAACCACACCCACGAAGATCAGAAACACTCTTTTAATGGTGGATATCTTATTTCACATTTCTAGTTGTCAGTGCTAATGTCATTCTCTGAGGAGAAGACAGATACCACTTCCCCTGACAAGGGCATGGGTTGGATTTTTTTTTTTCACCTCCTCTTTCCTTTTTTTTCATTTCAGATGTATAACAGGTGCTTGTGGGAAAACCACTATTCTAACCTAGTCATTCTCACTGTGATAAAATGCTAAGAGGCAACGCAGGGAGGAGAATGACAAAATGTATTTGCATAGCTTGCACTGCAGATTTTATTTAATTTAGGGAGAAAAGCCTGTGAGGCTTACAGTGTTGTCAAAAACTGTAAATATAAAAGTCCCTTTGGTATTTCTTGAAGTGCTAAGTAAAACATCCTTTGGATTCAAAGTTAAAGCCAAACTAATGAAGCCAGTCTTCACAGCCTTTTGAGCTGATCTTTGGAGGGCAACAGTGGCATGAGTAAACTATACTACTTTTTAAAAAGAGTTTCACTTACTTCATTAGAAAAAACATCTCAGCCAGCCCTGCACGTCCCAAATTGCATTCAAATGCAGCCACACAAGACTTCTTTTGCTAATTCTAAAATAGACATAAAATAACATTTGTTGGAAAGTACCAAGAGCTTACAAAAAGCACTAGATTAGCACCAATTCCATGAATAAAAGATCTTCAAATGCACACATTATCTTTGCATCAGGTAAGAACAGCACACATGAATCAATACACAGGTGGGGATGCACACAGCAACCTTAGGAGTCGACTTGCAATCCTTGGATCCAATTTAAAAATCACAGAATCACAGAATGGTTTTGGTTGGAAGGGACCTTAAAGATCATCAAGTTCCAACCCCCTGCCATGGGCAGGGACACCTCCCACTAGCCCAGGTTGCTCAAAGCCTCATCCAGCCTGGCCTTGAACCCCTCCAGGATGGGGCATCCACAACCTCCCTGGGCAACCTGTTCCGGTGTCTCACCACCCTCATAGTGAAAAATTTGTTCCTAATGTCTAGTCTAAATTTACCCTCTTTTAGCTTATGCCGTTACCCCTTGTCCTATCACTATCCCCCCAATACAGAGTGCCTCCCCATCTCTCCTGTAGCCCCCTTCAGGTACTGGAAGGCTGCTATTAAGTCTCCTCAGAGCCTTCTCTTCTCCAGGATGAACAACCCCAACTCTCTCAGCCTGTCCTCATAGGGGAGGTGCTCCAGCCCTCTGATTAATTTTGTGGCTCTCCTCTGGACTCTCTCCAACAGGTCCAGGTCTTTTTTATGTTGGGGGCCCCACATCTGAACACAGTACTCCAGGTGGGGTCTCACAAGAGCAGAGTAGAGGGGGAGAATCACCTCCCTTGACCTGCTGCTGTTGCTTCTCTTGATGCAGTCCAGCACACAGTTGGCTTTCTGTGCAGCAAGCGCACACTGCCGGCTCATGTTGAGCTTCTCATCCACCAATACCCCCAAGTCCTTCTCCTCAGAGCTGCTCTCTATCCATTCTCTGCCCAGCCTGTATTTGTGCTTGGGATTGCCTCGACCCGCGTGCAGGACCTTGTTGATCACACACTGATGTTTACAGTTGCTGCCAGGACAGTCAAGGACTTCTCAGCTTCTCTGCTGTGCTCGTGTCTGCAGGGGCAGGAGAAGCTGGGAGGGAGCACAGCCCCAGTTACTAACCTACGATTCGATCTTAGGTTTAGGACTGAGACCCAAACTGGTTGATGGTTTGTTCCATATCATGCACAACATGGCCAGGATAGAGATAAGGCTCTGACCAGAAGTTCTCTTTCCAGGTCAGCTCTCTCCGGGTGGTCTCTTGCTCTGGGTTGTCTCCCTCTGGGTCGCCCGTATCTCAGGGCCATCTCAGTCTTTCGGACACTCAGGCTCTTATCTCTGTTTTGGGATTGTAGTTTGCGGACTCTCCCTGCTTCAGGATCATTAGCCAGGAATGAGCCTTGGTCATCAAGTGGTGAGCAGTATCACTGTGTATCACTCATTTGGATATATTACTGTTACTATCCTCATTGTTATTATTTCCAATATTATTGTAGTGTAGCTATTAAACTGTTCTTATCTCAACCCATGAGTCTCTTTTCCCTTTGCCCCTTTAATTCTCTCCCCCATCCCCGGGGAGGTTGGGTGGGAGGGTGAGTGAGTGGTGCTGTAGCATTTTGCTGCCAGCCAGGGTAAAACTACAGCACACATACTCCCAAAGTATTATTACACAAAGGCAGAGACTGAAAATGAATTGAAACAAGACGTGGCTGCTAGCTCTCTGCTAGCAACACAATTCTTTGCTCCATAAATAATAAAAAAAAAAAAAGTACCCTTTGGTGCAGCTGTCAGGTGGGTCTAAATCCTCTGTTAAAATATCTAATCTGTCTTTGGAGAGAAGTGCTTCAGGAGCAGAGATGCTTGTTTACAAGTGGAAACTTCTTTTAGAGGCATTTCTATATACAATATGCTTTTCAGCTAAGCAATGGATAAACTCTACTTCACAAAACTTTCCTCTGTTTCAAATAAATGTCAAAAGCCTCGTCTAGATCTGTCCTTTATTCTGGCAATTCACTTCAAAAGAATTTTTATTGTTACCAAAACATTTTGTTAAGGGCCCTTTCCTTCAATGCTCATTTGAAGTAGCTTTTTGTGCTAACTGAAAATCCATTACTGTTTTTTCCCTTCAGACTTGTAAACATTTCTTCTTCGATGCTAGAGACAGTGAAAAGCTATGCTGATTTTTTATTTTTAATCTGTGAAAAACATTCTTTCATCTCCTTTATTTGACAAAGGAGAGGAAAAAAAAAAAGGAAAAAAAAAAGAGGACTGAGTCACAACATCCACCATCATGGACTATAAGCCATGAAGTGGCTCTGTAGAGCAGAAACTAGAGGTGCAGGTCTCAAAATGTGCTGCATCATTTTACAGCTCATGTTCTAATCTTAACATTCTCATTTGTCTTCTGATGATATTGCCTAAGAGAACATTCCAGCTACTAAAAATAAATGTAATAAACAGAAGTGTAATAAACTGAGAAGACTGTACCCTTGAGCTCTGGAATTTTAAATCCTAGAACCATGCAGTCAACAATTTCAGCTAATGTTTGTGCAATTTGCTTTGATCAGCTTACAGTACCTGCTGTCTCAAGCACAGCATGGGCATGATATACCATCCTGAGGAACAAACCGATACCTGACTGATGAACAAACAAATAACCCGTTTTGTTTTTCACATCCAAGCTTCTTTCAGATATGTCATTTATTTTAATTAATGAATTTATTCATTCTAATGAAGATCAGTTTCTGCACGACTTAGCCTTTCATTTCCAGCAAAATACTTTGCTTATTGTGCATTGAACATTTTAAGAACGTCTCACTTAGGTACTGGCTGTATCACAGGAGCTTCAGGAACATTTTAGGACAAATTATTCAAGGGAGAAAAAGGAAGGACAAGAATCATTGTCTTTCTCCCTCTAAATACTTTTTCAAAGCCAAAACATACTGAACTGACATATCATGCAACTTCAGGAGACATCCTAACCTAGCATTTAGTGATACTGAAAACCATCGAGCCATCCTTCCAAACTGAGTATTGAACATAGCAAAAAGTACAACCATCCTCATTGCACCCAGTTAGAAAGGATCCTTAAAGATAATCTGACCAGTAAGAGTCTTATCTCTTTTGTAAAGATAAGACTCTTCAAAAAACTCAAAACATGAAAACATTATAAACAGTTTTGAGATGTACTTCTCTGACCAAGTGGAGGCAGCAGCTGTGTGCCAGTTAGAACATCTGCTGAACAACTGAGGAATTTTATGCTCTTCTGACATTTTAGGAAGGTATATATCTTTAACGTGCATCTTGCCACAGATACAATACCATAAATATATACAAGAGATACATTTTTAATCAAAGTCTGCTTTTCTAGAACCAGAAAATTTGTGGTTGACAGTCATTGTGACGGTCAACAACTACAACAGCCATTAGCAAGAGCAGTGCCCTTTATTCTTTAAGATTATACTATACTGTCTATTAGAAACCCTGCACCAGGAACAAGGAGGTCTCAGCTATGTTGATAATCATATACTGCACTTCCAATAGAAAGGAAGAACAAGATAAGCCCTGTCTGCAGAGTAGCCAAGGGCCTTACCACCAAAAATTATTCTGACAAGAGCAGGAAAATTATATCAAGTCCTTCTACCAACCAATGACTACACTTCCAACAACTCTTCCCCAAAAAGTCATATTGCTACTACCAGGAGGACAAGTAAGAAAATGCCAGTATTTCTATTACCCACAAGACTTCCATTTCCCTTGTCCACCTTCCAGATCAGAATTTGACACTGGCTAACACAGACCTTACACATAGAAATACGTATGATGATGGGACTCTTTCCATTAACTAGATCCAGTAAGTTGCTGATGACATTCTACAGTCCTGAATAAGGATTGGCTAGCCAGCTTGGATACGCTTGTGCAAGACCAGCAACTTGTGAAAATGGTATTTGGCCCTGGCTATTTTCACGTCACGGTAAGCCAAATCCTATCTCCATAGAAAAAGCATTCCTTAAGGTAGTCACACTCAGCACCCAGGGAACAGATTCAACACAGAAAGCAGAGAAAAGCAGGACAGTAAGCCATGATCTGCCTTTAGTCCATACTTGTCCCTTCCTCTAGTAATGTCTCCTGCTGGTGACACAATGATCACAAAAAACTACAAGAAAATTCTGTTCCATGACAGGTCACTACTTTTAACAAAACGGATATTTTGAAAGACTGCTTACCAGTCAGCTATCAGTTTTCACTTGCAGCCCAACTTCCAAGGGCAAAGCATCTTCCAGGCCCTGTTTCATCTTCATTCAAATCCTGAACTCACTAACAGAGCCCCACTTAATTTCTGTGGCTACTTTAAGAACTGAAACTTGAGAGGTTCCTCCCACTCTGTCTACACAGATACATTTCCTTATCTTTACCACTCACAGAAGAACACAATCAGGGCAATATTCAATTACATCCAAAAGTAGGGTTATTTTAAGAAAAGCTTTTTATTTTTTAATTTAAAACATAAAGCACCTTTAATCTATAGTTATGGCTGTGCTAAGACAGCACAGAAAACAGGAGCTTAGTATAATTCAGATAAGTATTAAACTTAATAGGCTTACTGACAATATGTGAAATAGAATAATTTTTGAGAGATACAAATCCTCAAGCTCCAAGGCCTACCTCGACCAAGAAATGAGAGAAGCTAATAAGTTCATTCCATTATGATCGACTTTTCAGAACAGGTGTGATCGGAAATGAACACTTGAACACAGGCTTGACCCAGTATGGAATCTTGCCTTTATTTATTTACTTTTACTATGGCTTTACTTACATATAAGCTATCAAGACAAATTCTGACCTAAAAAGCACACGTATAGCTCTTCTGACTTTTAACCTTAACCACTAATTAGTTAATCTTATGTACTTACATACTTCCTTGCACTTGTGTATGTTAAAAGGAAATATTTTATAGAAAACAGAAGAGTGCAGAAATGTTCCTGCCTAAGTTCAGAAATCAAAAAGTATAACAGGGTACAGAAAATTTGGTGCATACACAAAACGTGAATGCAATTAAAGACAAAGCCTGAGCCTTGGAAATAGAAATAAGAATTCTTGGTTTCTTCTTAGAAGAGACACTTGTAAGTCACAGACAGTAGGGGAAGATTCATTACAGAGCCAGGTGTTGTGATTTAACACTGCACCACACAGCCCTTTCCTCACTCCCATATGTTGAGATAAGGACAGTTTAATAGGACTGAAAACTAAGGGAAAATAATAATAATGATAAAAGAACATACAAACCAAGGAATGCACAATGCAGTTGCTCACCACCCACCGACCAATGCCCAGCCAGTCCCCAAGCAGCCGCTGATGCCTCCTGGCCAATCTCCCTGCTTTTATTGTTCAGAATATTCAGCATGGATTCGTATGGTACAGAATATTACTTCGGCCAGTTTCAGTCAGCTGTCCTGGCTGTGTCACCTCCCAGCTTCTTGTGCACCGCCAGCCTCCTCACTGGCAGGGCAGTATGAGAACCTGAAAAGTCCTTGATTTGCTGTAAACACTGCTCTGCCACAACTAAAACAGCGTGTCATCAACATTATTCTCATCCTAAATCCGAAACACCATACTATACCAGCTACTAGGAAGAAAATTAACTCTCTCCCAGCTAAACCCAGGCCACCAGGATATATCTTCTTTACTGGTCCCTATTGCTTACCCCAGGATTTCACAAAACATCTTGGTAACCTGATGAAGCCTCGCAGCACTTTCTCTGAAATGAAAAAGACATTCTTACCTTCACTTAAGGGGTAAACTGAAGCACTGTGAAGTAAAGGCATTTGCTTGTGGAAGGCAATTGGCTGGAAAAGTTGTAGCGTGGTAAGATTTTGCCTTGGATTTGGCATACCTGGATCCGAAATTCTCCTCAATATAGCTACCTAAGTTGAAGAGTGGAAGGTCCGTCAAAGTTCCCATCACATGTGTGCCAGACACTGGACTTTTAACCAGTAATGCCCTGAGGGCACTGCTGTTGTTTCTGACAATACTAACCGTTACTTATATTATGTCAGAACTGAGGCTGTTCATATTTCTTTCATGCCTAAATCTGAAATGCACAGATGAGGTATTTTCTTCAGTGCACCATCTATGAGGGCCAAAATAATAAGCAAATGCTTAGAGAATTAAGGTCAAACGAAAATACAACTGTATTCACCTGCTTCATGTTAAGGTTTGTCCAGAAGAGGAGCTTTGCCTCTTTATCAGCCTTTACTTGGCATGTAGGAAGTTCAGGTTGGTGCCTCTTCTTCTTCTTATCTTTTCAGAGAAACCAAAGAGCCCTCTTGAGTTTGTAAAAGGAACAACTTATTTCCAATATAAACCATTCTCATACTGGAAGGCTTTTAGAGTTCCCCTCTCATACATACTGTCATCATAAGAATGGATACCCTCCAGATAGTGCATATATATAAACTCTACAGTTCAGATGCCTAGTTTGGCTGCTCATCGAAGAGTCAGGAATTTCCCTTTGTGGATCTAGCATGCAGTCTGTGTCTCGGTTCCTCACTTGCGCTATAGCATTAATAACACCTCTCTAGTTCACAGTATACCAAATATGTTAAAGACTGTGAGGGACACACACATTAGAGAAATTAGGGCAGATGATAAAACAGGGTTGGATTAGGATTTGGCAAAGCACACGCAGGCTCCCAGTGATCAAATTTCAACCGTTATCTTACTCTCCCCTTTCCATCTACAAGACAGAAAATCTTATAATTTTCAACAAGGGGGTTAAGGTCAGGAAATCATGAAATGCTCAACCCTAAGAAGCTACCAGGTGCCTGGGCTGCAAAATGCCACAACAAAGTAGTCTTGATCCTGCGTTGACTCCAGCAACAGCCTATGTGGTTGGGCTTGTAATCAACTCCTCATTTCATGATCCAGACCCTTGCAGAAATACACCTCCCACTTTCCTGGTACACCTCCCATGAACTGTTGAAATAGATAGTTCTGAAGAACTGGCACTAGATTTTAAGTTTCCGTACCGGGAGTTAAGCTTTCTCAGACCTGGTCTTTTAACTCTAAGAAACAAGATGTCTATGTTTTTGCAACCCATTTGCACAAAGCACCCCTTAACGGCCTGGCAGCCTCCACAGTGAACTGGCAGTCCTGTTTGCTTAAGCAGAGAAGCAGGAAGTGCAAGATGAGTGAATATTAATTCATATCTATAACACTGCAGAAACAAGGTAATTTGAAATTTCTAAACCTCACTTCCCAAACAATCTTGTCTTATTCACATTGTCATGTAACAGTAGCAGACAGAATGTACTAAATGCATAAGAAGCTACAAGCTTTACGTTAAGTATTTCTTCAAAGTTAAGCACAGAGAGATGCACAGCTAAGACTACTCCAGTTCAGTTCCTCCAGACAATAGCAGAAGGTGAAAGAATTTCTTACATGGTAGAAACCTGTTATAACCAGAAACAATGTTATTTAATCTTGTTATTAGGTGGAAATCACAACCAAAACTCACCAAAAAATACAACGACAATGAAAATCAGATTTGATTCCTGATTCGATACCACAAATGCAGCTACAAATAATAAAGGCTAGAAAGTCAATGTAAAGTCTTATTGTCCATAGTTTCCAAAATGCAAACTAAATATTATATACTGTGTGGCAGTTACTATTACTGTGAAGCTCTTTCTGACTGTCAGATAAAGCACAGCACAGCAGCTGTGATGCTGAGTATACTCCATACGTTATCTCAGAACACAGCTGCTTCAAGATCAGTTACAACCAAACAATACGTCTGCCTTCGTTTGGAAAACTGGAGTATGTCCCCCCTGAATAGGTTAGCATGTTGTTGAATACATGGTGCTCGGAACGCGGCTGCATTTTCTCTACCAAGTGAGTCCATGTGCTGAATGACTGCATTAATGATGTCCATATACAGTGGTATACGCACTAGATACTGGCACACTAATGTTTTGCTGATATTACTGCATTCTGGAACAATCTTCTTGAAAGCCTTCTTTAAATACCTACTTATCATACTTCGGTACAAAACGAGCAGCTTTTGCACAATTTGAAGATGATGGCAGTATAATAAGCTAGATGAAAGAATAGCCTTGAAATGAGAACACATTTTTCACTATTTTCAGGCTTCCTTTCCTTTTTAGGTGGGAAGAATAGGACCTCAAACTTCATAACTGGGTAAAAAAAAAGTTATGTCACTGACATGCAATAGGATGCTATTTTATTCACAACCAGTAGCAACTCAACGGACCGCTTCACATGTAGATGAGTAAAGTCTAAAGTTCTATTAATTTTGCTGTGAATTCATTCACAGTGTGCCTGGTAATGACTCTGAAAAGTTGAGAAAAAATATATATAAACAGCTGTAGAAACATTTGCAGGTCATTTTTCAATTATAGTTTTTTGAATATGAACAAAAAATGCCTTCTGTTAATTAGCATACACTTCTTGTAGAGCGATCCCAAAGTACTATCTATGAATCGATGCACAAACAGAAGAAAGTCAGCCACAAGTGGGGCAAAACATATAAGATTATTAAGGGGCCACACCACTTCCATTAAGCAGACCTGGCACTGCTTTTAATAAAAGTAGGGTCAAGTCTTAAAAAGAAAAAAAAAAAAGGGAAAAAGGAAAAAGAAAGGCAAGAGAAAAGAGGAGAAGGAGGAGACTACACAATATTTTTGTTAGGTAGATCCTTAGCCTCAGGGAAATTGTTAGAATTTTTTTGAAGGTACAGTAGCCATTTAAAAAATAGGAATACTATCTGTATGTCATAATTACAAAAAATTGTTGGGCAAAAGTTTGTAGAAATACATTCTTATTTACCATATTTACCTTTCTTCCTTTCCTTTTCATTATTACCGTCACTTTTTCATTACTCTAAAACCGTAACTTCCCTTGAAAAATGTAGGGAATGTACGGAGAAATAAAAAATATATTTGACTGTGCGTGTGTGCATGTATTTACGGCTGGTATATGCACACAACCTTTAGGCTTAGACTCAGACACAACTATTAAAAAAAAAACAAAACAGGCAAAGATAATTTAGACATTAATTCTACTGTTCAAGCACAATAGATTTCCTGAAATCTCAGGAAAGTCTTTATTGAAGTGGGAAATTTTATCAAGCTTCATCCACCTTTTTAGTCAAGGAGTAGACGAGGAAGATCTCCTAGACAACTGCACAGCTTCCCATTCTAGTGCAACCGTGTCTCTTTCACACACACCTGAGAGAACGTAGAGAACTGGCCACCCAGAACTGTGCACCCAGGAGACATGGTCCCTAAGACAACTCACAAAAAGGTTCAGCTGTGATTTCTCGAAAGTTCTTTAACTGGAAGGTGATTTCATGAAACAATTTGAATTTCAGTCTACAGAGGTTCCCAACCACAAAGTGATGACAGAAGTCTAAATGATGAACCAACAAATGCCACTAGCTTAAACACCCAGATTTTCCCGAATTCTAGGCCTGTGGATGCTATTTTAGACGATAAAATTTCAGACAGAAACGATCGTTTAAGCGTATTTAACCTTTAGAACACACAGGACTTTTACTCACCCAGATAAAATACGAACTTCTTACGTGGTAGCCATCCTTACTTCATTCACACATTCCCAGACTGAGAAGTCTTCTCTAACCTCTGCAGTCTTTGGTTTTAATCATATTTAATCCTGCTCTCAACACATCTCCTTCCTTCCTTCCTTCCCTTTAATTTTTTTCCTTTTTTTCTCTTGGTAGCTCAGCACACCTTCTCTATTGGACTTTTAGATTCCTACATCAACAATTCCATCTCTCAGTTTTTGGGAATACTTTCTTTCCCCTTAAAACAGTAATTGTCTGCACTTAGTCTAGATACAAATAGTTGGCATATAGCCATGACATTGTTCCATTTACGCAACAGCTCTCTGGGTTTCAACAGCCTTCAATGGTCCTCCAGTCTCCAGACTATGTAGCCTATTTTCTGTCTTCTGAAAACAAGACATTGGGGCAAGACGATGACAAAATAATAATAGTGGAGTGAAGTTATAATCTCAAAAAGTACGATGCAGACAAACACACTACTATATTTTTTTGTATTTTTGCTTTATATACTGGGGAAAAAAAAGCCAAGACAATTTCAGACTTTTGAAAGCTGTTGCACTTGTTAAAAAGGTTACATGACAGGACTCATTTATACTTTATTAAATTTCAAGCCTGTTAGAAGATAATAGCGGAGTTATATACCCTCCCAAGATGAGCTACTTGGTGCTGTAACGGAATCAAATATCAGTCACCTCAGGAGCACCAGCAGAGACAGGTTTCCGTGTGAACTGTTTCTTCTGATAATATAGAGAAAAGCGAGATTTTACACAGTGGGCAGAAAAACTAGAGAGAAGAGTGGAGATAGTAAAGCAAAATAATTAGAGGTAGGGCATTCATTCACTGGAGTACAAATACAACTGATCAGAAAGAGTATCAGGTGTTTATCTGTCTCAAACGTTATAAAACACACCTAAAAGAAGCTTTTGCATACACCTCAGAAGACACTGCAACCAAATTGATCCCCTAGCAGCTGTAGCACCTGTGAGTGAAAACCACAGGATGTTCAGTGAAGTCCGGGTTTGAAATTGAGCTGGAACAGTTCAGAAAAGAACAGTTGAGTCTTCTCGGAGCTGTATTAACCCGCAAGAGTAGTATGGGGGAAGAGGAAGGAGGAGGAATAGAAAAGGATTAAGAATGAAAATAAAACAAAGACAGTATTACAGAGTTTAACCCCAAAATGGTGGAATTGGGGGTTAATCCAAACTACATAGAGAGGAACTGCTTTTCCCTCTGTGTTCCCTGATAATAAATTTAGAAGAGAACTTGTTTAACGATGGTGTTGTACCCTTTATAAAAAGGTCCTTATTTTAAATCTTCATTCAGATTGCTCATTAACAGAGAAGCTGGAGAAGGTGAGCTCATCTTTTGACCAGATAGCTGGAAATGAGAACTCCTGGATCATATTTCACCATTTACAGAATCATACAATCATAGAATGGTTTGGGTTGGAAAGGACCTTAAAGATCATCAAGTTCCAACCCCCCTGCCATGAGCAGGGACACCCTCCACTAGCCCAGGTTGCTCAAAGCCTCATCCAGCCTGGCCTTGAACCCCTCCGGGGATGGGGCATCCACTGGATAATCACATGTACCAATTTATGAAAGAGGACACAACACATACTTTGAGATCATCCAGAATTATCCTATAGCCATGGGTAGTTTAAGGATTATGTCTGCTGTCTCTTAGATACATTTGTAAAACAAACACAGGTAAAGTCGAAAAATAAGACAGCATATACTGCTAACAGGCTTTAGAAGCCAACTTTATTAACGGTTAGAAAATATTAAAGTCCTCAGCTGAAAGCTGCAATAAGAAAACAATTAGTTATTTTCTATCGAATTCTCCAAGAGATGCTGAGCCTGCAGATTTTAGTATTGGCACAACTTGGGGATGGCTTTTAGAACAGATTGTCCTATTTGCTTTCTCATCACAGAAGCTATCGAAAGAACCACTGTCATCTAGACAGAGCAGGAATTTTGAGCCTTTAAGCATTCCACTTTGTTCCAGCCCAGAGGTGAATGTGTATTTGAAGGTAAAATGATAAATGTTGTACACATAGCCCTTAGGTACCCTCAAGGAATAAATGAAAGTGAGGGATTATTTTGCTTGTCCAAAATGAGCTAAGAAAGACGACCAGTCCCATTTAGAAAATGAGATATTAACAACTGAGAAAGGCTTTGGATCATGGGAGTTCTAATGCTTCTGCTATTACATCCTTTTATGATTGAAGCACTACTGTTTGATGAAGCATTTTCTTCTAAATGACACCATTGAAGACACTAATGAAGGAAGAGACACAGTGAGTTAAATTAACATTTTTGACTTTCAAAAGTTATCCTGATTAATATTAACTAGGACACACCAAGTAGAATAGCCAACACTAAAGAATCTTGAATAACACAATGTTTAGTGCTTGTTTCCTACAGGAAAGCTGGGGAGGGGCTTTTTACAAGGGAGTGAATGGATTTAAACTGGAAGAGGGGAGATTTAGAGTAGATGCTGGGAAGAAATGTTTTCCTGTGCAGGTGGTGAGGTAGTGGCCCAGGTTGCCCAGAGAAGCTGTGGATGCCCCATCCCTGGAGGGGTTCAAGGCCAGGCTGGATGAGGCTTTGGGCAACCTGGGCTAGTGGGAGGTGTCCCTGCCCATGGCAGGGGGGTTGGAACTCGATGATCTTTAAGGTCCTTTCCAGCCCAAACCATTCTGTGATTCTATGAAACTATAATTCTTTGACTGACTGTGAGGCAAAGAAACATAAGGAAAATATAACGTTGTTTGTAGCCAGTTAATTTGCACTGTGGCAAATTTTAGTTACTTCTCCATTCTAATCATCAGCTCTCTCAGCCTGCTCTATAGCTAAAAGTGATGTCATAACATTAAAATGCATTGTTCCTGCTCCCAGATCAAAAAAAGGGGAAGGAAAAAAAAAAAGAGGAAAGAAAATATCAAAGACATAAGCAAGTATTCTGAATTATGAAATTATTTGTAGAGGAGAGATCTAAATGTGATCTTCACACAGATATGCACAACTGGTGATCCTCAGAAAACTAGGTTAAATTGAGGAATCATTATGAAACACAGTTCTTTTGAAACAAGAAGATGTAAAAATGTTATCAGAGACTTTGTCACGGGATTTTTCCTTTGACAATGCCATCTCCGCAATAACTCCCTTTTCAAGCCTTAACACAGCAGGACATTTTACACACTCATATTAATGGCAACTACTGCAGACGAAGGCTTCCTCTCCAGAGCCTCCCATTTTGTTCAGCAGCTCTTCTACAGTTTTAACCCAGCTGATCAAAGCCCCATGTGTGCAGAATACTACAAGAGGATTATCAGTAGGATCCTGTTAGAGTTTCTTTCCGTTCTCTTCTTCTCTTTGCATGACCATCTGCTACCGATCACTAAAAAGTTAAATGACTTTGGTCTTCTCCAAAGGGACACTTTGATAGGTTATATCCTCAAATTAGCTTGCCTTCATTCAATTCACTGTCATCCACATCAGCATCACGCTCGTTTGGGACAAAGGTGCTTTTCCAAATGTCTTGTGGACAGGAAAAACATGGCACTACATATGATTTCTGTTCATGACTGTGCAACTGCTCTGCTGAAAAACAGGAGACATCATAAAAAAGATTTTTAAATGGTACTCAAGGAAGAATAAAGATGGTGTCCGCATGAGAGGAGAGACACTCTTGAATGCAAAAAAAAAAAAAAAAAAAAAAAAAAAAAAAAAAAAAAAACCACACACAAAAACTGCTGGAGCTGAAGCTTTAAGAGACTTTTGTAAACTTTTCAATCTCAACTCTCCTAGGAACCAAACAGCTGGTGTGAGGAAACACTTGTCTGTACTTCACTGAAAAAACATTGTGGAATTTTCTTAATGATTACTAAGTGTTGACTCACTGAAACTACTCATTTGGAGGGCTGGTCCCAAGCAAGCTCTTATTTATCTACAATTGTTATAATGACAGATTTTTAAAGCCTCTGTTCACACACACACACAAAAAGCTATTAAGTTTAATTATAAAAATAAACAGGATTAATTTAAAATTCAAATTGAAGTAGTTAAAACATGTTTCAGAAAACTTATTCTGAATTTTGTTTGGATTTACAGGTTAGAAAAAAATTAGGAAATTTTAATTTTTTTTCCAATTTTAAATAAGGAATTATGTTGAAATTTTGAAAATCATTATAAAATGAAAGAAAAACATTGTCTAAATGAATCTTTTTTGCCTGGCTTTCTTATGAGCACCCAATTAAATTTCTATACAGATTCTTAATTATAATTAATTTTCATTCTATTAATGGCCTCTTTTTTATTTAGTGCTTTAAATGGAATTTGATCTTGTTGTCTCACCAACACTTATTTTATATTCATCCTGTGTTGCACCTCATCCAAAATACCTCCAAAGACTGAAAACATATGAATTTTTAAAGAGCTGACTGAAGTTAATGTCCTTACATTCTAAACCCAGCCCAAACAATTGTAATTGAAAAGCCATGAATGAAAATATTCACCAATAATAAATAACTCAAATCAATATTTATTTATCCAACAACTGTTAACACATAGTCACCTTTAACAGTAGATGCTAGAAAAATGCAGACACCTAGGAAATCATAATGCCTGCTGCCTAGCATTAGCAATTTAAGACCACAGTAATACAGAATGGGAGGGCACATTCATGCACACACACACATTTCACAGAATCACAGAATTATCAAGGAAATTATCTAGGAAAAGACCTAGAAGATCATCTAGTCCAACCATTACCAATACTTCCCAGCTAAATCATATTCCTCAACACAACGTCCAAACGTTTCTTGAATACTCCCATGGTCGGTGACTCCACCACCTCCCTGGGCAGTGCATTCCAATGCCTGATTACCCTTTCCGAGAAGTAATACTTCCTAAAGTTCAGCCTGAACCTCCCCTGTCTCAGCTTGAAACCATTCCCTCTAGTTCTATCACTGATTACACGAGAGAAGAGGCCGACCCCCAGCTCACCACAACCTCCCTTCAGGAAGTTATAGAGAGCTATAAGGTCTCCCCTGAGCCTCCTCTTCTCCAGGCTGAACAATCCCAGCTCCCTCAGCCGCTCCTCATAAGGCCTGTGCTCTAGACCCCTCACCAGCTTCCTGACCCTCCTCTGAACGTGTTCCAGGGCCTCAATGTCTTTCTTGCAGTGAGGGGCCCAAAACTGAACACAGTACTCGAGGTGCGGCCGCACCAATGCCGAATTCAGGGGGACAATTGCCTCCCTGTTCCTGCTAGTAACACTGTTTTTGATGCAAGCCAGAATGCCGTTGGCCTTCTTGGCCACCCGGGCACACTGTCGGCTCATGTTCAGCCGAGCATCAATCAGTACCCCCAGGTCTGTTTCCTCAGCACAGTCCTCCAGCCACTCTGCCCCAAGCCTATAGCGCTGCCTGGGGTTGTTGTGGCCAAAGTGCAGGACCCGGCATTTGGTCTTGTTAAACCTCATCCCGTTGGCTTCGGCCCAGCTCTCCAGCCTATCCAGATCCCTCTGTAGGGCCTCGCTACCCTCAGGCAGATCGACACTCCCTGTCAATTTGGTGTCATCCGCAAACTTACTGAGGGTGCACTCAATGCCCTCATCCAAGTCATCAATAAAGATGTTGAAGAGGACAGGCCCCAGTACCGACCCCTGGGGGACTCCACTCATGACTGGTCTCCAACTGGATTTGACTCCATTTACCACCACTTTCTGGGCCCGGCCCTCCAGCCAGCTCCTTACCCAGCCGAGAGTGTACCCATCCAAGCCACGGGCTGCCAGCTTTTGCAGGAGGATAGCATGGGAGACAGTGCATACATAATTTTTACACTGCTGTTCACACACATATATATGCAATATTCTAAATACATGGGATAGATCTGTTGACATCACTTGAGAACTTTTATATCTCAGCAATATTCAAATAATCTGGTATTCAAATTTATAGATTATAGTGGACCAACCAATCATTATTTTAATAAACAGAAATCCACCTTGTATTTTTATATTTCAAAATGTTCTCCCATTATATTTTGCAAATAAAAACTAAAGAGGGAATCATTATTTGATTACTTTTAAATTTTAAGGAGGATCCAATGGAGAGTTCAAACTAAACCCCAAGAATTATTTTACCTATAAAAATTTCTAGACCACTTCTACATAATAAATGTCAGTCATATGATATTGTGAAATGCTAGAATATGTCAATGTATTTGATTTGTTGTGTGACTAGACCACTGTCTTTTTAATTTATTGGCTGTTTCTGAACTTCAGGTTGCACTTGGTGCTCATCTGCAGTCCTAATTACTAGGTGTAACCCCACGCCTTGATCTGCACACTTCAGTATCTACACCTGTGGCTACTGACATCCTTTACAAACCTACAGGAAACTTTTTCCCCATTAAACGAGATGGAAGTAAAGGCTGTCCCCATTTTAAGTGAGAAATGAAATTAATAAATTGATGGCAGAATACAAAAGCGCTGTCCATTCAGACCAAAGCCCTCCACACCCACTACACTTACTCAGCTTCACAAATTGCTTACGTAACCCACAGATTTAATTTTGGTTGCAATATGCAGTTAACACTCGGGTCCTTCACTCACCTACCCACCCCTCTCTGAATACAAGTTTACTATTTTTAGTTTCAAGACTAACCTCTCATTTGAAGCTTGTCTGAGCATTCTACCTAAATGTTAGGTCCGTTGTCCACTTAAGGCTACTGAACCTCCATCAAAAGCTAGGACACCTTCCAGCTGGGGTACAGGGCAAGGAACTGATGCACATATTTTACCCCAGGCCATTCTCTCCTGACATGACCCTACAGGAGCCTCTTGGAGACATTTATAAGTCAAACCAACTGCTGCCTTCCCAGACTACAGAACCCCGAGAAAGCTCAGCCTAAAGTGAACCGAAACAGTGTACATTGTATTTCTTTTGTGAAAATAACAATAATCTGCTATTCTGTTATTACCAGCACTTCTGAATTGCCAGGCATGGGGTTTATCAAGAGCTGTATAATTTCCTACCTGCCTATTATATGGGCCTTTTCCCTTTCAGCGGGAAGAATCCTCAGGGGAAAGGGAAACTCAGTTCTGCTGCATGAATCAGTCTGAAAACTACAAACATCTAGACTATGCAATTATAGAAGCACAAGATTTTGCACGTACCAGCAGCTGTTGCTGTTTGCATATGCAAATTCTAAATAAGAGCCCCACAAGCACCATTATTATCTGCACTGTCTACTGGGATAAGTGGGTCCTGGAAACATACATGAAGAGACACAGATGTTCTGAGTGCAATAGCTTCTCTGAAGCTTTACAGTTTTTCACCTCTCTTTGTTATGGTACTTGAAAGTCAATTTCTCGTGTATCAAAGTTCTTCCTTTAAAGTTGGCCCTTTATCCTGGGCTCACAGTTTGTACCAAAAAAAAATCGAGATAATATATTTTGTCTTTACTCAGTTGCCTTTCTCCCAGTGAAGAATTAATATTGTAGAAAGTTCCTTCAGCAGCTTGTAAAACCAGATGTACTGGAAACCAGTCTAACACTGGAAAAAGAAGGGCTTTTTGCACAAAACAATTTCTCAGTGATTTCTGTGAATCTTTGGTAAGGTGGTTTGGCCATCCCGGTAACACAAGGCAAGATTCCACACTGTGCAAAAAAAAATTGTGCAAAATTCCACAACTATAATGTGCCACAGAAGAACAGAAGAGATCAAAGACAACTGCAATATCTTGCATATTCTGTATAAGAATGAAAGCAAGGAATTCCTTAAATACAATTTTCAGATCACCCTAGAAAATGGACCTATATCCCCTGGCCCTAAGTAAAAGTAGTAAAAAAATAAACCCCACAATTAACAAAAGCAACAACACCAACACGAACCGTGACAGCCATATTAACGTGTTACCTTAACAGCCATACTAACTTGAATTAAGAGGAGAGTAAATTTCCTTCTGATCTTAAACATGGAGAAAAATTAAAACCTAAAAATACAAGTAGGATACATAAATGAACCAGTTAGGAGAATTTAATTCCAGTGCAACTTGCTACTGTATTGTCTCCCCTTGGCCTTTAGTTCTAGTCATTTAAAAACTACATTCTGCAACTGTGAAAGAGAAAGAATCGGAGTAAAAAAAACCTCCCTGGCTGCAGCAAATGACCAAGAAAGCTTTGAAGTTTAAGATTAAGACAAATAACAGTGGAAATTAGAGGCTGCCAAGATGAATTTCAGGACTAAGGGAGGGAGACGAGCATGGGAGAGAGACTGTCTGGAGCATGACGACCTGGGAAGAGAGTGCACTTCTGGAGAGAGCCTCATCTATATCCTGGGCATGACGTGCATGGTATGGAATAGACCATTGGCCAGTTTGGGTCTCAGTCCTGAACTTACGACCAAATCCCAGGCTAGTAATTGGGGCTGTGCTCCCTCCCAGCTTTTCCTGCCCGTGCAGACCCTGGAACAGCAGAGAAGCTGGAAAGTCCTTGAGTGTCCTGGCAGCAGCTCTGCCCATCAGTGTGTGATCAGCTTCTCCTCAGCACAAACCCCAACACTGCCTCTCACTAGCTACTGTGAAGAAAGTTAACTCTGTCTCTGCTGAAACCAGGACTCTCTCTACTCTGAGCATGTTCCAAATCACAGTCTTTTTTCTCAGAATAGCAGCCAAAATGTCACACTACATATTGTTGATTAAACAATGGTACTAATATTACTCTAAGGCTGCTAAAAATACTCAATATCTTCTAGAACCTCCTCCATTTCCCTGCTCCCTAACACTGTCAGCAGATAGTCATTCTTTAACTAATCAATACGTTCAGATTTCCTCCTTCTCCAAGCACCTCCTAACTCATAGATGCCCAGGTTATACCTAAATTCCTAGTCCCTTCATGCCAGACTTTACAATTGAATTTTTTTATTCAAAACATGATCACCCCCTGGTTGTCACTGTATATACAGTATATACATACAATATTGAATAACAGAATCAATCTGTGCCTAACGACAGCTCTCACACTTTCAAATACAGAAAGAAATAATTTATCTTATTTAAAAAGATATTAAATCATCATTTTGCCTCCAGCTCTGAATCAGAAAAAAAAAAGTGCAGGTTTTATGTTACTACCATTATTTATCTGTCCTTTAATAACAAGTCATGACCTCATTCTTACCAGGACTACTTGTACATACATATACATGTATTTACATAAACATATATATATATATAAAAAGGCCCACCACATCAACAAACACAATCCTTAGAACATTAAAGGTGGAACACAGTATCTGTTTACCAACTTCCCACGACATTTAAACAGAGTGCCTCCAAATGCTATTTTAAAATTGAAATTATTGGTGAGGAAAACATGCTTTCTAGCATTAAAATGCATTAGAAATTTAAATAATCAAAATAAAATGCATAAAAGATTTTTCTAAACATTATAAAATATTGGTATCATGTTACTGTGTCTGAAAGCAATGTCTTTTTTGTTCTTTTAAGTATCTGGGGGAAGTCATCAAAATATTCTGTATCATTTAGTGAATCTTATATCATCCATAAACTAGAAATGCCAATAAACATTTTCATAACATTTCAAATGAAAATGAATGTAAACAATATATCTATGGAAAATGCCGAAACAAAAATAAAATACCAAAAGCAACAGTTCCTTTCAAAAGTGTTATTGGGATTAATGACCTTTTTTGATGAAAAAATCCTTTCAAAAGCAATCAGCTCAACAAACATTTAGACTGACTGTGAACTAATCAATCAGTCTGAGTGCACAGAAAAATGACATTCTACATGATTTTGACACAGATGACGTCACTTCATGAACAAAGCAACTCAACGTGCTTAATCCAGCAGATGAGAATGGGGGACTGGCTCCTCTTCAGTCTGGCAAATGCCCAGACAAGAAATATATTCCTATGACATCTATTGAAGAGTCACAGTTAGGAAGTTCTCTGTTCAAAAGTACACAAGCATAAAAACCAAATTTCCACATGATCTGAAAAACCTACAGTTATTTTGTATCAGACTTCCAGTGCACCTCACATCCTCTCCCTAGAAATGAGATTCATAATACATAGTTTTTTATTTCTCAAGAATCTTACGAAATAGAGCATGATTTTTGAATCAAAGTGGGGTGCTGAACACGTGCCAAGCAAGGCAGCAAAAGAACTACTTTATCATTTCAGCACTTCAGCCTTCTATTATAATTACATTGGCACCTTTCCTAATGCATAAGAGAGTTTAATTTGCAGCAATGCTATATGGAAGGCATGCTCTACAAACCCTGAATTTTAATGTAAAACATTGTGGATAATTTTCCACACAGTATATGGAAATTAGTAAAGTCCATGCTGTTGGCTGCCTCTATATCTGAAAATGCCAGAGATCTGCACAAAAAGTTGAACAATTCCGAAAGTGAACGATTGTCCTGTGGACATAAGAAATTCCTAATGAGTTAGTATACCATCATGGACGGGAAATGTTTGAACCTACAGCAAACCTACAGCTTTTTTTTTTTTTTAGTCACCCAACACCCAATGCTCAAGAGAAGAACTACATCATAAATAGAAAGGTAAGATTTTTCCACCTTCCCTTACTTACTTCACTGTATTTCAACATCCTAAACACTGGAATATCAAGTCTTGTGGCCAACGGCTTGCCTCGCTTGCCTCAGTGAGTCTCTGTATGACCTGGTTTAGCTTTGCCCCCTCTTCTTATTAAGACTAGGAGGGCCTGCAGGCATAAGAGAAAATTAGCACTTCAAAAGCTGTAATATAATTATACGGCTGTAATCACTCCCAATCTACAATCTCCATAATTTTCTTTTACCCCTCTGCCCCCATTACACTCGTCTTTACTTTGCCTACTAGACTATCTCACTTCTCTCCATCATACTTATCACCTATGTTACAAAATATATGATAGTCCTATGAGGCAGAACATACCCTAACACGGAGGACGCATACAGGACCACAATTCTATCCTAGCACCCTAGTTTAGATCACCCTAGAGTTAATAAGAGTTATTAACACGCTGCCCAGGGCAGTGGTGGAGTCACCATCCCTGGAGCGGTTCAAGAAACAAGTAGATGTGGTGCTTCGGGACATGGGTTAGTGGGTTGGGTGGCGTTGGGTTGACAGTTGGAGTTGATGATCCTTGAGGTCTTTTCCAACCTTAGTGATTCTATTCTATTCTATCCTATCCTATCAACAGGGCAGTTGATGCAATAACAGATAATTTGCAAAACAGTAGAAAGTTATATAAAACAATCTTGTAGTCTTCTGGAAATAAATTATTGCACTGCATCTGAGATACAACAACTTGCCTATTGTTTCAGCCTCCAGTTGCCCTGTCAACACAGCCCCTCTGCCCACACCAGATAGTTCTGCTATGCACATTCTTTCCAAGCTGCCACACCAGCAGTTTTGCAAAAAAGTTTATCTCCCCAGTTTTCAATGGGCTGCAGCATTTAGGAAATCCATATTGACAGGAGGTGACATGAAAGTATCACTCAGACTACAGTTCTATCTCCAGAAATGGCAGGTCAGCTTGTTTCATCGCTCTTAGTTCCCAAAGCAACGCTTTTCACTAGCAACCACCAAAATCACAACTACATGCGCAGCAGAGATACAACCCTCCTGTAATTCTTTCCATCCTAAACAAAACTCATTCCTGAAAGATGAATCAACTTGCACAGCAGATAACGGGTGTGATGCTTCAGCTGCCTTATGGCCTGTTAAAGTCCAGCCTGATGGAACAGTCTTATCATTTCACAGACACATTTTTAAATATTTCCTCAAAAAAGGAAAAAAAAAATTTCTTGTTGTAGTTGTTTTTGTTGCTTGGGTTTTATTTTCTTCTTCTATGTGGAAGAACCAGCATTTTAGCAAAACAAGCCAGCAGGAAAAGGATGGTACTGAAACATGTGTATATGTCTGGATTTAAAAGAAAGCAAAGGAGAGGTTATCAGCTTGGATATGCCATGTTTCATCTCATCATTGCTAGATGTGAGCAATGAAAACAGAATTGATGTTCCATAGTGAAAGCAGAAGTGACAGTAATGCCCAGGAATGGACTTTTACACAAAGAACTCACTGGAAAAGCTCAAATGTCAAGTGTAACAGAAGTTTACATTACTTCAGGTTTGTGGCTTTTGCCCCATGCTTCCTTTTCTTTTTCTATCCACACAAACATAGACAGTAACACAATTTACAATCAGGTTTTAACGGAGCATTTCACTTGTAGTGATAATCCATACAGTGAATCAGCAGGATCCCCAAAGTGTGGGAAAACTCCTTGAAGTTAGAGAAAAGAATTATTATTCTGTCACCTTCGAGACTGGACAGACCGTAGCCCAGGCAAAATTCAGTTACACCTGACATTTGTTAATGCTACTCGCCTGAACTAGAAAGGGGGTAAGCTCCAAAATAGTTGCCTACTCCCTGCTGCAAGGGAATTATTATTTAAAGCTTCACTGGATCCCTGCAGCAAAGACCTTCCTCAGTTTCCCCAAATGTTTCATAGGCATCCCCATCTGCTTTAGTGCTTTGTGTTTCTTTACAAGACACATCAACATCTTTTAAAATGGAAATTGTAAACGATGCGGTAGATCGTAACACAGAGAATATGTCGGGAAGCAAACAGGTTTTCAGAATGAAACTAGAAAGAAAGAACAGGATTCTCCAGAAGCTGAATTTTACCTGTGTACTACATGCGTCTGTGTAACTGCAGTTAGGCTGGTGGACTTCCAGCCTGTCAGATCCAGCAGAATTTAATCCTTTGTTTATAAATTCCTATGACCTATTAGGAATCACGGGCCTGATTTTCAGAGATACGGAGCCTGTCTCGTCCATTTACTTTACCTGGAGATGTGTGTGCTCTCTCAACTCTCCTGGAAATCAAAACCGTGTCTCTTTATATGATATTAATGGCCAGATTCTCAGCCTCCAGAGGAGATACACTGACTGATATTAGCTGAGACCATTTCTCTCATGCTGTGTTTGTGGTTACTACAGCCTCTCTGCTTACACTAAAACACTTAGAAGTAAGAAAAATAAGAAAGATAGAGATAAGATAGATAAATAAGACAAATTAGACAGTAAGAAAAAAAGTGATGTTACTTCCAAGTTCTGTCTTGAGGCAAAACTTTATAAAGTTGCTGAAAAAATAAAGTAAAGCAAACCCAGGCTATTACTGTATTAGAAAGAGTCTTGTTCTGGCAAGGACTTCTTTGCAAAGCTCAAACTGAAAGTGTGCAGCGTGTGTAAATCATTCTTTCATTTCACAGACAAGAACTAAAGTAGAATGGTTGCCTTCTGACACATTTCAGACCTATGACTATGACATAACCATTACATCATTTGTTGACAATGGAACATAACATATAAAATCACTTTTCTAGAAAGATGGCTATACTTACCACTGGGGAAAAAAGAAAAAAGAAAGTTCACATTGTTTGATAAATAAATAATCAATCTCCAAATTCTTTTATCTATCAGAGTGTCCCTGTGATCCATGGCACTAGTGGCATACTACTGACTCCAGCTGGGTACACACATCTGCCTAAATGCCATCCATGCACCTGAACCCTTTGTTCCCGTAAGTATGAACAGCCCTGAAGAGAGCAGAGGCAGCTCCTTTCCCTGCTCCCAGATGTAAGAAGTGGATGGCACTGGAAGCACCTCCTTTTCCAAGGAAATAGAAAAGAAAAAGCATTGCTTTTGCTGACAGCTTCCCTGTTAAGTCAGGCGTAATTAGCCAATGCCACAGACCTGAGACTTTGGAAGGGATTGTTTAGTTGTCCTGGGTTCAGCTGAGACAGTTAACTTTTCTTCATAATAGCTAGCAAGAGGCTGTGATTTGGATTTGTGCTGAGAAGAAAGCTGATAATAGTTGCATTTATGCTTGGTGCCAGGAGAGCCCAAGGTTTTTCAGCCTCTTTGCTGTCCGTAGGTTCAGGAGAAGCCGGGAGGGAGCACAGCTCCAGCTACTAGCCTAGGATTTGATCTTAGGTTCGGGACTAAGACCCAAACTAGCTAACAGTCTATTCCATAACATATACATCATGCCCACTATATATGTGAAGGCTCTCCGGAAGCTTGTCCCTTTTTGTTCCAGGTGTCATTTTGCTCCAGGTGGGCTCCCTCAGGGTGGTCCCTCTCCCAGGGCCTTCTCCCTCCCTCCCTCAGTCAGCTCTCGGTCTGGGACGCTCGGACTGTTATCTCTGTTCCATGAGTGCTGTTTCGGGACTCTCCCTGCTTCAGGATCGTTAGCTGGGAATGGGCTGAGCCTTGGTCATCGGATGGGGGGGCAGTATCACTGTGTATCCCTCATTTGTATATTTGTATATAGTATTATTTTCAATATTATTGTAGTTTAGTTATTAAATTGTTCTTATCTCTAGCCAGGGCTCTTTTTTCCCTTTACCCCTTTAATTCTCTCCCCTATTATCCCCAGGAGGGGGGAGGGTGAGCCAACAGGTTGTGTGGGGTTGGCTCCCAAGAAGAATGTCTTCCTGTCTCACAAGGTTTGATTATACATAGTCATTTTTGCCTTTTGAGGTTTTCAGTACTTAGCTTCACTTTTTGACTTATGAACACTTGTCTCAGAAAAATACGATGTGACGTGGAAACAGTGAATATTGTCCTTTGAATATCAACAGAGGTTTTCTGGCATCTGATAATGAGGTGACATGATTGACTGCAAGAGACTATTAGGACAGGCAATTTTGATACAATGTACTTTGATCTCAAACTGATAGTCTGGGAAATTCCCCACCGAATCCCAAGGGACACTATTTTGTACACGTGACCATCTACAAAAGTTATTCCTCCATTTGTAAGAATTTTATAGCCCCCAAAACATAAGACACTGTATTCTAGAAATATGAAGTTTCGGTTGTGTAGGTTGGAATTCTTAATCCCAGTTCAGATTTATTGTTCTTGCTTCTGCAAACGACACAGATGCAGACAAAAACTCCTGTCAAAGCTACGCCAGGAAAAGCTGCTTCTCCTGCACTTCAGAACATGAGTGTGCTTGTGTATTGGTGTCAGATTTGTTTTCAGCGGTCAGACATTCACTTATTCCACTAGAGTGGTTCTGCACGGGCACAGAGGAGCTGTGTGTGGCAATGACACATGGAGCATCTCCGTACAAAGCACGCTTTTAGACTAGGTATCTATATTTCACTGAAGGAGAAAGAGAGGATGTAGAGTTTTATTCTTCCCTTCACTTTCTATTCCTCATCAGCAGAATAAATCTCACTTTGTAAAGTCTGTAGAACACTTAAAGAAAGATGTAAAGAAAAATGATACAGAATTAGAAGAATTCCACATTGGACTAACCAATTCTGAATTCCCCATCTTTTCTCTACTAGATCTTTCTCTCATCCACAAAGAGTGAACGAGAGTTCTCAACTTTCAGAGAGGTAACTGCCTCAACTTGCGAACGGACACACTCTGTATTTCCCAGCTCCTCTAGGAAGAGCTGCTGGTTGTTACAGATTTTAGTTTCAACTGAACACTCTTCCCCCTAGCTTCTAAAATTATCTTCAAGTAGTATGAGCAACCAGTAGCTAGACACCAAAATCCTTTTACTTTGCAATTATGCGGGTCCTATCGTCCACCACTAATATCCCTGTATCACTTACTTAACACCTAGCTTCTAGCCATGTCCAATCTCTCTTCATTTTCCCATTTAATCTGATTTCACTCCCCTACAGTGCATGTTTATATTCAGAAGTATTTAAATTGGATGAATCAGCTCAGATAATTTCTGTTGGGTACCACCTATCTAATTTACCTTACACAGCCATAAAATGAAATTACTATATTTTAACTACATAAACCAACAAAACAAAAAAAAGACCATAAAAAACATACCACAAGCATTAAAATATACTTCCAGTCCAGTTCCTTCAGTGTTTTATAAAGAGATTTTTTTCATATGCTATATAAAACTATAAAACTCCTTGTTAAAGGGTTCAACAATTTTGCTCCCATGTTACAGAGTTTAGAACCAAATTAATCTCAGAAATGATTTAACCCTTTTTAGGTCTGCAAAGCTAGCAATCTTAACAACCTCAGCCTACAGACTTGAGATGATAGCCGTTCTCAGCACGGATATACATACAGCCACGCGAGTCTTACCAGTTGGTTTTCAGTGCTGTTTCAGTTGATGATTAATTTATTCCGTAGGTAGAAATAAGTATAGCTAGTGAGATCAGAGAAACCTTCTGACAGCTTTGATGTGAATACAATCCCTATATTAAGAGCAGTGTGTGGAGGAGTAAAGGGGGGGGAAGTTCTCACTTGTTATTTGAAATAAGTTCGGTGGATCTCAGCACAGTGCATAAGAGACTGATGTGCAGAAAAATTGCTGTCAACAGTGAAACTAAAACTGGAACCATTCTTGGCAATGGTACCAAAAAATAATGACTAAACAGGCACAGTAAGATCAGAACAGGCCTGCAATGCATTTACTGAAGGAAAACTGTCCTGGGAAACTTCATGTCAATCCCATCTGCGCAATGAAACCACGGTCAAACTAAAATTTTTAATTAAAAATAATTTTAGTTTTTGAAACGTATGGAGTAAATCTTAAGATGGCTTAAATCTGTGCTGCAACATTGACTTCTGAAAAGCTATGATGAATTTCAGAAGCTTAAAATTCCCCCCTAGTTTTTCAAAACTTTTCATAACATTCCTTAAAAAAATACTTTTAGTAACTTATAACCTTGTCATGGTTTAAAGGCCATCAACAGCCTCTTGCTAAAAACCTTGTGGGCTGAGGCAAGGACAGGGAGGGGTCCCTCACCACTTAAGGTCATGGGCAGGAAACCGACAAGACTTGGGAAAACAAAAACAATTCAGTCCCTTAACAATCAAAACCTGACCGAGATAATGAGAAAGAGAACTACATCTTAGAAAGGCACCTCTCCCCCACCCCTCCCTTCTTCCTGGGCCCAAAGGCTTTGTTCCCCATTTCTCTGCCTTCTCCCCCTGGCAGTGCAGGGGGCAGGGATGGGGGTTGGGGTCAGTCCATCCCGTGCTGTCTCTGCCGCTCCTTCCTCCTCAGGGGAGGGCTCCTCACAGTCTCCCCTGCTCCAGCGTGGGGTCCCTCTCACGGGAGAGTCCTTCACAAACTGCTCCAACCTGAGTCCTTCCC
>WKFP01013208.1:0-18897 GCA_011057875.1 Pterocles orientalis | reverse complement strand
CTCCGGCACCTCCTCCCTCTCCTTCCTCTTCCCTGCCCTTCGTGTCTGCGCAGTTGTCTCTCCCACAGCCCGCTCCTCTCTCCGCCGCAGGTTCTTTCGCTGGCTCCTGAGGAACTCCTGGCTCTCAGGTGCTGTGTTGGCTGGGCCATGGCGGAGGCTGGGCAGGCAGGTGGGAACCCAGCAGCTCCCAGACAGACCAGCCAGGCTGGGCCTTGCCCAGGGCCACACCGCTGCTCCCTGCGCTGTGCCCCCTCTTCACTCTGTTGTTCCCAGAGGCAATGACGGGCTCAGCCATTGACAGAGGCAGGTCCAGCCTGGAGCTGGAAAGACTTCCAGCAGCTTCTCACAGGGGCCATCTCGGTAGTACCATCTCCTGCTATCAGAACAGACTTGGAGCTGGGGAACCTTAGCAGCTACTCACAGGAGCTGTCAATGTGATCCCTTGCCTGCTACCACACAAACCACACAACACACCGTAACTTTTTATCTTTTACTGTGTGGCTGTGCCAATCGTGTGGCATTTTTGTCTCAGAGAAGTCAATAGGAAGGATTCCACCAAGCAAACTGAGAGGGAAGAAGGTGGTGAATTTTGCTTGGATCACCTGCAGTGGGATTTATTTCACCTGACTTCAGCTGTACAGAAGTCAGACAGTTAGTCTAAACCCTAGGCAGCCTTAACACTTATTTGTCAAGCACAGGTTCCTCTCCAGAGGGACATTAAATCCCTCAAAGACACTATTTCTCTCCTGTCCACAGATAGCAAATTCCGGGTACGGGTGCTGCTGAGCAATCCCCATGTCTGTGGAAGGAGCTGTGAAGCCAACATCACAGGGTCACTCAGTGGTCCAGCTGCATCTCCAGGCTGAGTCCCATCATTTAACAGGGAACTGAGAAGCCCTAAGAAGCTGTTATTATCCTCCACCCATGAACCTGGCCATCAGGTCTAGGGATGGGATTCTCCCCCTCTACTCTGCTCTTGTGAGACTTTGCCTGGGGTACTGCATTCAGCTCTAAAGTTCTCAAGAAGGATGTTGAGCTGTTGGAGAGGGTCCAGAGGAGGCCACAACGATGGTCAGAGGTTTGCAGCACCTCCCCTGTGAGGACAGGCTGAGAGAATTGGGGTTGTTCAGCCTGGAGAAGAGAAGGCTCTGGGGAGACCTTACAGCACTTTCCAGTGCTGAAAGGGAGAGATGGGGAGGGACTTTTCAGAAGGACATGTAGTGACAGAACGAGAGGTAATGGTTCTAAACTGGAAGAGGGGAGATTTAGAGTAGATGCTAGGAAGAAATGTTTTCCTGTGCGGGTGGTGGGGCAGTGGCCTAGGTTGCCCAGAGAAGCTGTGGATGCCCCATCCCTGGAGGGGTTCAAGGCCAGGCTGGATGAGGCTTTGAGCAACCTGGGCTGGTGGGACGTGTCCCTGCCCGTTGCAGGGGGTGGAACCAGATGATCTCTAAGGTCTCTTCCAACCCAAACCATTCTATGATTCTATGAACTACTCTGCTAGTTTTCCTGATGCATGCAATATACGTCTTCCAGCTCTCAGTTATATTAAGATTTTGGCACCATAGGTCACAGGATCAGAAAACTTGTCATCCTTGCTGTAGAAGAAGGGAGTTTTTCAAACAATATGTTTTGTGTTACTACTATCTTCCACCACAAAATAACAGAGCAGCACTACTGCTGCATGGAAGCTCCTCCTTATACCTGAAAGCAAAGGAGGCTAAAGGTTGAAAAAAGTATTACAGTTTTATTCTCGACACTCTTCAAAAAAAACCCCAGTAACAACATGAACATTTTAATGTGGTGCACACTTTCTGTAAATTGAGTAGCATTAAAGCAATTTTCTTTCTCAAAGCTGATCCCCCTGCCATCTTTCTACAGAGCAGAACTGGAGAAAGAGGAGAAATTAGTTTTTCTTTGGTGCAGAACCTAGGAATTTCTAAAATCATCATTCATTTTTCTTTATCTCTACACAAGAAAAATAAGTCAAAAAAACACCAGCAGCATGAAGCTTGGAGGAGGAAACCTTCTAAACTCTCTGGAATGACAGAAATGGGCACAGGATTGAAGACACCTTGCACAAATGAAACAGACAGACTGAGCAGCCCCAGACAAGATGCTACTACACTTGCCTCCCCTTTCCTTACATTTGGATCCACTTTGACAGCACGACATCTAAAACCCATTATCACAGTCCGCACCACGACATAACATCCGGTTTTGATCTCTTCCTCTCATGTTTTGGCTTTTGCTTTAGAACACCCTGATTATTTATTAATCTAAATATAGGAACTTTTCACTGTCAATCAGCTGCAAAAAAAATCAGTGAATCTTGAGTAAACTTTTTCTGGATAGGAGATCTGACCTACATTTACGGAGGAGAGGGGTGTGGGGGGGGGGAGAGGCTTAATCTGCAGTTTTCAGAAACTGTAGTAGTCTTAAAAATTGCATTCATGTGACTTGCAAACATGTAAAAGCATTTAGGAAGCACAAGTTGTTTATTTAAGCTAAATGTACAGGTGCCATAAAGCCAATCCTTCATTTACATCTATGCAATGTTTCCATATCTAACACATATCTAACAGAAATCATTCCTTTCTTCCTCATGACTATACCTGCTTGTTCCTCTGAAAGGAGCAGTAACATTAAAAAACTGTTGCAGGCTGACACAGCCCCCTAGTAATTACACGTTGTTTTGCAGCCAGTCATTATTTCCTTGCATCAGTGGAGGCTAGAGGACCCAAGGCATTCTAATTCAATGAGAGGGCAGTTCCTCAATGCTATAAAAAGATAATAAAAATAGAGTACTGACTTGGCTCCACCTGGAGAACTGTCTAATCTGCCTGAGTAATTCCTGAAGTGAAACTACTGGAAAGAAGCGTTCTGCTAATTCAAAAAAAAATCCCTTCCAACTGTGAACTAACTTGCTCAAAGCTTATTCTTCATTCTTCCTACCTTTCCCAGTTTAGCTCAAGCTGACTGTGCTTCAACCAGTCTCCAAAACCTCAAAGAATTCAGCGAAACAAGCTACGAGGAGTCAAAGAATTCCCTCCCTGCCGTGTCTCAGTCTCAGGCATTTCATGGATTAATGAAGCTGAACAGCAGAGGATGAAGAATGCTGCAAGGGTGTCCCTTGAAAATCTGGGAATCTTGTTTGACTGGGCACAACCTGAAGCTAGTGATGCTAGCAAAGGTCCTCCCCTAAAAAGAAATGAACAAAAACCATGAGTCTACTGATTCTTTGAGCTCTCTGGGAATCTGCCAACAAAAATACCATTCGCTATTAAATCACGTTTTCAAAAACATCAGAGCATTTACTCTGAGCCTAGCCATCTCCTTACAAACTGAAAGAAATCAAGCTGTAGCTGTTAGAAGTTAGTAAGCTCTAGGTACAGACGTCCCCACACATTAATGTCTCCTAGTGTAAAAATAGAATATTTTAAAGAGCAGAAGATCTAACAAAAAAAAAATATATCCCATTCCAATCACAAGTTAATAAGCCAATTAGAAAATGTTAATAAGCCAGAGTTATTTCTTCTAAATACGCATTTAGAATCAATACCAAAAGAGGAAAGACTTCCTTCATGGAAAACAGGAGTTTCATAAACTGCAGACTCCACCTGACCTGAGGAAGAGCCTGCACATCGGGAGTTGGACTAAGTCCACACACTCTCTTCATAAATCACATCCATCTGGTGTGAAAGACAGATGACAAGAACAAGGAGCTGTATTAACTCAAATGAGAGTTAATACAGTGCTGCATTGGACAAAACTACAGTTAAATGGCTTTCCCTCATTCTCTCCCACTTGCTGTTTGGCTTTTTTGTTGTTTAGTTATATAAAGTATGCACTTTACTAGATCTATAGTCTCGTATAATTGCTGGGATAATCTCATGAGTCATCTTCCCAGTCATATTGGCAGGATTCCAGAAAAAGCACCATAGTAAACGTTATAGTTTGAGCTTCCCTATTTATTTTTTACAAACCTGTTTACAAAGCTAAATTTCTTATAGCCCAAATGTGTAAAGCTACAAGCAGCCGAGAATTTCCTGGTAATGCAATTGCTAAAGAATCATAGGCTCATCTAATGCCATCAGCTAGTGCTAATACAGAATCCGAACCATACTGAGTAGAAGGAACTCTTACTTGCCAAGGAATAGAAGGAACCAGATTAATAGTAATACTAAATACAACACTGCATTTTGATAGCAGCGGGAAATACAGAAAATTATATTCTTAGGGTTTCTCAAGTAATGTAGTGACGGATTGTTTAGACATAAAAAGTGCAGTGGATTAAAAATTTACATCTGGAAACAGGATGAATAGATTAGTGGGTAATAAAATATTCCTATAAAATTAGAGCCTGGCATTTTTACAGAAATACAGAACTAATTAAATTTCATTCACTAATTTGCTACTTTGTTATTAAATTCTGTTGTTGTTATCTACCTACCTACTAAAAAACCCTGAAGTTTTCATTTAAGCTGATTCATGTTATGCTAAAATTCATCATGAATGGAGAGGTGAGTTGTACTGGAATATCAACAAACTATACAGACAGATTCTGTTTTGAAAGGAAAGTATTGATAAGCTTATGTATCATGGAGTCATCAAATTCCCCAAACTAAGGCAGCCTGCACAGTGTGTATAAAAATTAGAAATATAAAAATCTCCATGAATAATAATACTGATATAGTAAATGCGATTACAGCTACAGTAACAAGTTGTTCCCATAGTGCAGGTGCAGTTGAGAGCTGCATTGTGTTAGCTTCTTACAACTACAGAGGAACTGGATAGTAAACACCGAGGAACAAGAACGGAGCAATATGGCAGACAAAGAGCGAGCGGCTACTGATCTAGAGAAGTGTTGATCTCGATATACCAGAAGTTTGCACGCAATAGAAAACTACAAAAGGTACCCTGAAAAGAAAAGCTGTGAAGAGAAATTTTAAAGAAGTCAGCTGTGAAGACATTTGTGAAGAACTCATTGCGAGTATAATGGTTGGTCTGGGAGAAAAAAAAAATCATGCTTACAAAAAAGTTATATTTGCAAAAGTAGCGGATTATAGTTGCTAAGGCAGGGGTAAATATTTTCAAGCACAGACAAGCTGATATTTAACAAAGAAACAAACTATAGTCACTGAATTCCAAATAAAAGTATGGCAAATCAAATAATTTGCCAGCATTATTATCATACTTCAATTTTTTATTTTTTTTTCTGGAAATCTCTGCATACCGCAAACGTGAACAGGAACATTCTCATACTTCTCTATATAAAGGCACAAGCTACACATAAATTCATACGTATCTTTCCAAAACCACTTACAATAGAGAAGTTTATAGATCAATAAGTGTTAGATTGGCAAAGGTGGGAACTGAAAATCTGTATTTCTTCATGTACAGAATAGTTAATGGTCGTGCTAACTTGTGCTGTACTTTCTTCTGCCTACGCATCTTAACGCTTACCAGGTTGCATAAACAACATGACTTTAGTTCCATTCCTACCTTCTCAACATACTCCTAAAAGCTAAGTGCATGCCAATTGTACTTAGAGATAACTTGTTCAGAAAAATTACTTTTGTCATATGAACATCCACCATTCAGAACCTGGAGTGATCACCACTAACATTTTTTAAAAAACCCAACAAAACAAAACCAAAAAACCAAACAGAATTACTTTTCATAATTCTTTATATGAAATTAAAAGGATAATCTAGAAGGGAAAAGGTAAGCTTCTGGTTACTGGAGAGTTCAATCAATCATTTGTTAACATAGAACATTCTTTAACTCAGGATTATTTAAAATGTACTTTTCCAGAAATATATTTTATTTATCTGTAGCACTATCTGTACGTGAAAATAGGAACTGAACTCCTGAATTCTTACTGCCTTAGCTTCTATTGACTTTGAATTCACAGGAAGTCAACAGGGCTGGAAATCAGGTCAATGGGGCAAAAGTAAACCACCTGAAACTAATATATATCCTCCTAGAAGAAGCAATCATTGGCTCAAGCTAGGAAGAAGTTCTTTCCCTACTTCGCTCACAAGCCTTTATATTCCCTAGTCCAAACTGAATCCTTTTTTACAGTTCAAGAAATACATGAGCTTACTGAGGTTCCACTGACCCAATAGGCTCTAAAAAAAAAAATCCCTGATGATATCTTGACATTTGCTATCACTTGTGACCTTTATTTTCTAAGAAAGATTATGATTACCTCCTTGCATCGTACATTTCCCTACAGGATATCACCAGCCATATGCCAGCCTTGCTCAGTGGGTTCTCATATACAGCTCAGACAACACACCACATACTTCTAGTGTTCACTGAAAATTATGTACCATTTATTTCTGTAATAATTCCAAGGTTTTTTGTAATTAAGTTCTTACATACAGTTAGGCACACACTAGTTTATATAAAATACAGGGAGTTGCTGATATTAGTATTTTAAGAGTGCTTAATTTTCATTAAACCACACATATTAAGCCAGATATGTGAATCAGGTAGTAAAACATAGTATCTTTAAAAGACCATTCTAGCCTTACAACTAATAATTTGATTATATACCATTCCGTGTGATATTCCTGTAATCATCTACTTAACCACGAACCTTTTGATCTATACTCCTCCCCTGCACTTTGCTTATTAATCTTCACAGTATATACACCTGTCTCATTAGCCACTGCAGAGCCTTATACTCTTTATTTTATTTCAATAATCCTCACTCACTCTCTGTCCCACGATGGGGGAAATATTCACTCCTGAACCTCTAAGTTTTTATATCCTATAATATTGCACAATTCTAAGTCTGAAGTTTTATGGGAAAAAAAAAAAAGAGAGAGAGAAGAAATAAAAGAGATAGACAAAACAGAAAAATGCAGATATCCATTTCAAGTGATTTATCGAGGATCTAAAATCTATATGCAGACAGAGAAGACAAATAGTCATAAGATTATGTTGCTCCTTGATGTGTTACATTCCAAGATGGGGCCTAGTATCATATATATGTTGCATCACATGGCTAACTTTTTTTTGTTTGTTTTTTTTGTGGGGTTTCAATGAAAAAAAATAGAGTATTATAAAGAATTGTAAAAGTTCTTAAAGCTTATCTACAATATTTTTTCACTATTTTTTCATTATTTTATTCCAGTGGATTTTGAGGACGACACTAGCTGGGTTACAAAGTCATTAAGTATTGAGCCCTTATTTTCAATTGATGTTTTGTACTTAAAGCCTGCAGAAGCTTCAAGGATAATATCTGCTTTCCTCACATTGCGCTGGTTCTCATCCTGCTCCTTGGGAAAAGCTCCAAAGAAATTTTGCTGATGCAGATGACAAAGTCTGAGAGAACACAGGTTCAGTAGGTCCAATTCACTACCCAAGCTGAGTATGAAATTTTGAAAATAAATGCTATTGACGTATCACCTGTTGGTGGCTCACGACAAACGTTATTTGGAATGTTTGCCTTTGCTTCTCTCAAAGAAGGTGAGCTGTCCAGACTTGGAGAGGCAATGCGGAGTTTGACCCATACGAGCAAAATGCCTAAGGCACATTGATTTGTCTTCTTAGGTGCTGGAAGAGAAAGATATAGCCCAGCCTAAGGGCTTTCTGAGACAGGTTCAAAAGGATTTGCTGGACTGAAACCAAATTTTAGATGGGCCAACTCTTTCAGAACAGAGATGCACTTTACAGAAGTCACCTCCTCTTCAAGAAGTATGAAAATTTTCAAGTTTTAAACCATCCGTGTCCTCAAGTTGCAGGCACTGAAGAAGATAAAGTTGCTTTTTTGTTGTCAAAGCTTTTATGAAAGGATGTGGTTAAAAATCCTTACTGTTAAAGTACAGGTAACGCATCTGAACATTTTTTTTTCCATTAAAAACTGTCACAACCTCCGGTTTTTGTTTCTATTACAACAAAACTTCTTTAAACATTATGATATTATTTAAAGTTAAACCATGAAAAAAATGACAACACCATAATAAGTGTATTTATTGCACACTACTTTTAAATGCTATAGTTTTGTGTCCAATTTATGTCCAGTATTAAATAACAAGGTTTTGTTGAGCCTAAAAAATCTGTAAACCTACCATTTGAGCTGAAGGGGGGAAAAAACAGTTAACTGCTGTAATATATCCCTGCATCATCATGACAAGCTTGAGAATTTCTCATTTTACCCAGAAGATAATAGTATGGGTAGTTAGATTACATAAATACCATATATGCCATTTGTGCTTTCTCAGACAATGTAAAACCAATGTATTTCAAGCAGACATTTATGGAGTGTTAATGTTAATTCATAACAATTCTCTTCTGCAGCAGAAGAAAGCAAACTTAGAATGTATTTTAAAAAATATTTCTGTAAGTTTAAGACTGATGATGGTATCATCTGTACCCAGACACACAATTTGAGGAATTTTGTATGTTAGCTAAAAAAAAAATCCTGAGATGATCTGCCAGTAAATCGTATGCAAAAAAACCCACCCTGAAACTATAAGACATATATAAATAAATGAGCAGAATTCCACCCAGCAGGTGGTACACAGATTGGAGACAGGAATTCTCAAAGCAAAATGGCAGCAATAGAATAAATACCTATAGTACAAAGTTAGTTCAGACTCTTTTTTCCTAAGGGGAAGAGAAAGAAAGACTAAATGTCAAATCAGACAAGCCTACATCCATCATGTTTTCACATTTATTAGATTTAGAAATTCATTTAGAATTTCTATCTTGCTTCAACTTGCCTCTAAGTTAATACTAAGTAATGCAAATTTATTCAAATTTAGTTCATTACCATCTTCAAAATTTCTTCACTTGCATTGCATCAACAAATCAAAAACTTCTATAAAACAACTCTCAGGAGTCTCCCAAACACAACATTGATCATTCCCCATTAATTTCTAACAGTGTTATCACAGAATATAGTAACTTTATACTATAAGGAATACTAAAATCTGTTTTTCAGTAAAATTATTTTCTATGCATTTGAAAAGTACCAAAAAGAAAACAATTCTTTAGAAAAAAATCTCTTGATTTACACAGATTTCTCTTCTTTGGGGGGAAAAAAGATAATAGAAAAAACCCCGATGTTATTATATTATTTCTGGTTTTGTCAGGTTTTTTTATCTGGAAAGCTTTTGTTAAGACCTGGATGGCTGTGGAACTCACAACCCAAAATATTTCTCACTTAACGGCATACGCTCATGTAGGAAAAAATCTCAGAAAAATTTAGTAAAAGGAAAAACAAAATTAGAACCGATTCTTCACCACCAAAACTTTTCAAAATCCTTTTAATTATAAGTGAAAATATAAAAAGCCCATTCCAGTGCTGGTAGCCATCAGAATTCACTTTTCACAACCATGACTGTACATAGACGCAAAGAAGTGAAAACTCAGACCCACGGTACAGAAAGATCTTCTGTACTCTTAAGTTTTTCTCATGATTCAGTATTCCTCTGTCCAAACAGAAAATAAAAGACTGTGCTCACACCAACAGATTTTGATGTTCTCATAAAAGATTCCATGTTTACTGCCCCCCACATGCCTTAGACTGCAAGTAGACTTTTCTGAATATTAATGAATAACACTTATGCTTCCTATGTAATGTAATCAATTTAAGAATAAAACGTCATCTATTGCTTTGACTATGTTCAAGGTGAGTTGCTGTGATTCTGTTCTTTCACATAATTTAAAAACTCTGGTAGAGCGCCATGTCTGCCACAGGGATGCCTGAACTCCTACTATCCTGACACACTTTATTTAGGACTATATTTCTGATACCAACTTAATAAAAGGAAGAAGGCTCTGCCTTTTAAAACTTCATTCTATGTTGCTAAATGTTGTCTCTCTCTAGCTTACAGCTCAACAGCATCCACCCTTAACTTCATCCTTCATGAAGCTGCAAAAGTCAGAAAGAAGAAAAGAGTGTACAAGATGCTTTCTTCATTATTGATGCAACTGGCATCCAGATCCAGAATATGCTTTAAGCACAAACAAACGTGACTGCAGGACTGATACAGATGAGTCCCAAGAAATCCATTCCCTAGAATGTACTTCTGCTACCAATGGAGCACCTCCAGTTACCAATTTAGAAGTTAGTTTGAGATCTGTCCTAAAAAATTATCACCAGGCACCCCTTGAACACTTTTTTCTTATACAACCAGATGTGATTCTATGAAAAAGTACAGCTGAACAGCCAAGAATAAAGTTTGGAAAGAAGATAAGAGCAGACCTTAGTAGACAATGTGAATGAATGAAAGAATGGAAGGAAAATGATTTTCACTTTACCTGTCTTCAGTGATTCATGGCACCATTAATTATCCTCCATGCCAAAGTGTAGTGTAGTTCTTTTCTCAAATGGGATGCCGCAGCTTAGGATATTTCCATATTAATAGTTTCCATTGCACATTCTTTGTTTCTGGCAACCTGTTTGTGTTGGGGGAAAAATAAAGGATAATATTTTGTGGTGTGGTGCTGACAGAGTATCAGATTATAATGTGCTTTCTAATGAACATATTTAGAAAGCTCATGACTAATTATGAAATAGAAACACCTCTGAGGGACAAGTACTTAAAATTTCTTTGGGAGAGCACCTAAAACATATAATTTATAAGCACAGAAAAGATAATTCATCTGGTTTTGACTAGAGGTTATATTCTGTTCTGCTTATTTTCATCAACAATAAAATAATATAAATAATAGTTATAATAGTGTGGAACTTGTTGTTGAGACATCACAGAGTGGGTGGTCTACAGTACAGCCATTAGCCCATTTACCAGACGAAATATCTGCACACTGTAGGGCCAGTTCACACCAGTGACTCAAATCAACCTTTTCTGAACTGCAAATATTGAAACGCAGTTAATTATTTTGTTGAGGATTAGGGGTTTTTTCAACATCTATATCAATTTATTGCATTTGTCAGGAACTGTACATTCACCCACGCAAATTGTCCGATGCCAGGGAGAACCTCTGAACTTGGGTACTCTTTGTGCAGAAACTGGCTCTGACACAGTAGGGCCACTTCCTGACATGAATTAAAAGTCAGATCATAGAACCATGCAATCACGGAATCATTAAGGTTGGAAAAGACCTCAAGGATCACCAAGTCCAACCGTCAACCCAACACCACCCAACCCACTAACCCATGTCCCGAAGCACCACATCTACATGTTTCTTGAACCCCTCCAGGGATGGTGACTCATCAAAAACTTCATGAAAAATTGAAATTTTTTCTTCTGCTCTAAATATTGCCCGGGTCCTGAAAGGAGCAGCAGCAGAGCTGTATCTACCAGCCTGTGAATAAACACTAAGAAAGCACTTAGCTGGAGTTTCTCATCTGCTCAGCAAACAGATAACACCATGACGTAAGTAAATCTTCCCTAATAACTGAAGATCTGAACAATATATTGTGGTTTTACATGTGTCTGACAGTCGTTAATAGATATTTCTATATTTTATTGATCTGAAACTACTTCATGTTATTCCACGGAAGAACACCAAAATTCTAAGGCAGGTGTGTCCTATGTTAACCTAGATTAATTTTGCACATGATACAGCTGTTCAAATACCTGGAAATGTAATTTCTCTTTGGAAGTAAAAAACATCTGGTAGTAAATATAATGGCGATCCCTAGTTAAACAACCCATCTCAGACATATAGTATTTGACAAGTTCATGCCAAATGCCAGATCCTTCAATAGAAAACACAGTATCAGTCACTTGAATTCCAGAAGGCTCATTTCTTCTATGCTTGAAGGCAATGTGTGAAGGAAAACTCAGGGAGAAAAATGTGCTAACATTCCTTTATAAATGAATCTGAGATATGGTAATATTTATATTCTCTCTCTGAATTTCAGAAATTACAACAGTGCAGATCGCTATCCATTGTGTGTCATAGCTCATCGGTTATATCGAATACTTCTGAATCACTGAAAATGATGTATCTATTTAACATGCAGTATGGAAATACAAGGAATGTTTTGATCACATCAGTCGTGTTTTCTCCAAACGGTTTCTTCTGTCCCAAAGACATATTATCACCTGCTTTTATTAACTTATTGTGATCCAGTGGATTTATTAATTAATTAAATTATTCTATTGTCAGCTTCTTGTCTCTGCTGACTGCTTGCTATGTATAGATGAAAAAATAGCTTCAGGATCTAGAAAAGCACTAAACCATTATTTTATGCTTAACTGGAAGGATCTAATAGTTTCTTACCATCAAAAAAATAAATCCATTTGGGCACAAATATTAAAAATAAATACATTCCTCATCAAATGTATATGATAAAAATATGAATAGAAACATGTACTCTTCTAGAAAAGATATATTAATATAACATATTGGGAATAGGAAATAAAAGTAAAAAAGTGTTATTTTTTAAAAGTGGAAAAAAACCTTTTATATGTACACCTACACCACTGATATATTATTCATCTTTCATACAAATGAGAATAATCAGGGGACTAAAATAGATATAAGAAACAAAAAATGCATCAGATACATTCAGTCACAGATTATACCATAGTTTAACTTCCTATTATATAAGGGAAAGCTAAAACTTAATCAGCAGGATCATTCCAAGACCTTTCCTGTAGGAAGTGATTTTACTCCTCTACTGCATGAAGATCAGAATTTGGCCTCATGTTACCATTGAAATCCCGAGTGCCACTCTGCCAAAGGAGACCAGGAGGTACGTTTGGCCTTACGATAATGCTTTACTCAATTTTTCGATAGAGCTCAAACATTTTATCTGCCATCAGTGTTTTATCCTTCATAAGGATGTTACAGACTACCTCTGACAACAGTTCAGGAATGGACCCAATGGCATTCCAGTCTCCCAGGCAGATCATATACTTTCCCGCTTCACACAAAAAAAATATTATTCTATAATTACAGAAATCACTGCCACTTGATATTAAAAGTGTTAAGGTATTGCTTTAATTAAAAACTTTCTTAATTTGTACTGTCTTTTTTAATATATCACAGAATTAATTAGCACCTCATAACAATCCATCTGTGTCAGTACAAGAATTCCTGAAAGATGGCTCAGGTATTTCAACCAACACAGAGTTCCCACTCACATATGCACTGTAACTACTATTACCATTCCATTCCTGTTCTGCTTTCAAACACAATTCAAGGAAAGGATGGTGCAATGGTCACAGATGAGACTGGGACCCTGACTACTGAGCTTTAGTTTCTCATTCAGCCATACATTTAAACTGGGTCACCAAAGATAGTATTGGGTGTTATGCATAGAAAAGCATGGAGTGTATGGATTTTATCTCCCAGCCTATGCTTTCCATCTGTAAAACGGCAACAGTAATTCATCATATCATAGAATCATAGAATCATTAAGGTTGGAAAAGACCTCAAGGATCATCAAGTCCAACAGTCAACCCAACACCACCCAACCCACGAAACCGTGTCCCTAAGCACCACAAAATATAATTTAGTTTATCTTTTTCCTTGTACATAATAGACAGAACTATTTGTACCATGCATAGAAGAGCAATAACAATCTGACATTGATGTTTTTGTAATAAGAATAAAACCAACAGTAATCTTTGTATAGTTAAACAAGTATTGTGATTGCCATTGAAGAACTGCCTGGAGTATAAAAACAATTACATATGTTATTAATTACTAAACAATTTTCATTCTATATTTGGTAATCACTGACAGAATCTTTGAAAGTTTGAAGGGACCGGTGAAGACCATCTAATCCAACCTTCCTTGTTTGATCACCCAAACAGTAAAAGTGTTCGTAGGCTTAAAAGGAATTTTCTGTATTTTCTGTCTTCCCTGAAGCCAGGTTTCAAAGACATCCATAACATTTTGAAGAAGTGCTATTAAAGTGAGCATTTGTTTTGTTTGTTTCTCATGCTCCCTCTAACATCTTGGAATCCTATTTCCTGATCATGTTCCTATAACACAAAGACCACTGAAGAAAATACTGGTCTTTCATCTATCAGCAGAGCAATATTTTCTTGTTATAACACCTACCACATTCTACCGTATTTCAACAACCTGTTGGTGTCTCAAAACTTCAAATTCATTTTTTGACCCTTTAAATGTGAATTCTGACTTGGCTCTGCTTTCTGGTAGTTTAAAAGGATGTATCGCTAGATCCTACTTTTTGCCTTAAAAATGCTATGTCTCAATCTGATGAGCTTATCTTTCCACTGTTTCTACGGCAAAGACTACTGGTTGAGTAAGGACAAATGTTCTTATTCATTGCTATCTTGTATTTAAATAAAACCTTATTTTCACAGTCTTTATCATCCCTTATAGATATAACAAGGTCAAACTATTTCACATTACAATTTTTTTATGGATAAATTAGAAAAAAAATCCATGGTATTATTTTTCCTTGATGAGTGGTGACTGAGATTGAATTATTTCTATTTCCTTCCCCTTGCACAATGATGTTCCTGTCTGTGTACTTGTGAAACAACAGGTATTCTACAAGCTCACGTAGTTACACAGAATTTCCTAAATGACAAAAATTTTTAGCACCTTGTTCAGGGCAATTTCCTTGTTTTATGATAGTTCTATGCTAATAAGAATTGGGGTCCTAAACAGATTAGGTCAAGGTAAAACATTTTAGGAGGTTTGGTTGGGTTTCTGCTTAGGATTTTTATAGAAATTACGGCATTCCTCTTACTAAGCCTTACTAATCATGCAACCTATTGGCATAGTCAGTTGCAAAACACGGCATAAAATGTCCACACACATATTTCTGTTACTTATCATCTGGAGGAAAAAAAGACTAAAAGGTTTTTTATACTGTAATTCTGACACAGACTTCTAGCACACTTATTGAAGTGAGTTCACTCAGCACTCAATTTTTTTGTTTTAAATTAAGATAATTTTTTTTCTTTCTTAAACGACTGTGTTGGGTTGACCGAAGCCATTCTATCACTCTCCTCCTCAGCGGGTCAGAGGATTAAAAATATAATGAAAGGATCATAGGTCAAGATAAGGACATGGAGACATCACTCAGAAATTACCATCATGGACAAAACAGACTCAACTTGGGGGAAAACTAATTTAATTTATTAACAATCAAATCAGAGTAGGATTATGAGAAATAAAACCACATATTAAAAACACCTTCCCCCCACCCCTCCCTTCTTCCCAGGCTCCGCTTCACTCTCAAATTCTCTGCCTCTCTGAGCTGTATAGGGGGACAGGGAATGAGGGTTGTGGTCAGTTACTCAGACACTGTGGTGGCTGCTCTTCCTCCTCAGGGGAGGGCTCCTCACACGCTTCTCCAGATCCAGCATGGGGTCCCCTCCCACAGGAGACAGTTCTTCATGAACTTCGCCAATGTGAGTCCTTGCCATGGGCTGCGGTTCTGCACTAACTGCTCCAGCAGTCCTTCAGGACTAATTAAAGACAAGTTGATAAATCATTTCTTTACCATGGCATAGGGTACAGGACAAACTAAGCAAACCAGAACAGGAACAGTTTGTACCTGTCTTCCACAGGCGTAAAAGATTGCATATGTTGCATGGCTAAGTGAAAATTGCTATATTTAATTATGGGAATACCCAGCTACAGCCTGGGATGTGTCTGCTTCCAAAGGACAACGACAGCAGGAGAGCCTCCCCCTCAGCCACAGAGTCCAAACAAAAGGGAAGAAGCCCCACCAGCTGACACTGAGTTCCCTCGCCCAGGCACAAAAGGTTTCCTCCAAGGAAATCCTTCCAAATCTGTCCCTTCAGCTCCTAAATGTAACAGAAACAGCTTGAGATGTGATGGCTTTGAGAAAGGCTGGGAAACAAGACAGTGCAGCGGAGCTTTTGACTGGTTGTAAAGTTCTTAAATTATGTTTTATGTATTCAGTATGCATGAAATTACAATGTAGAGACTAATGCCATTTTAATTCTGTGTGAAAATTCATTACTTTTGCACTGCATTATATTGATCTAAATCATTTTAAAGTCATCGATTTAAGTCATTTTTAACTGGCTCAAACTAAATCAAAATATGACATTTATTCTGAAATATGAATGTCTGCACTGGGGCTTACATGGAAAGAACTGAGGTTCTTAATGACTCTGACATGAGTCATTACGGGTTTCAGTACAAGTTTATATCTGGACCTAAGTCATCTTCATATACTCTGTGCCAGATGCTACTCACTTAAGAAAGTCCGTGTAGATGAATTGCCCTACAACAAAGAGGGAAAGAAACTTCTGTACACAGTGGAAAGACATATTCTAATTACTATTTATATATGCAGAAACAGAAACTATTTTCCACACTGCAATTGTCAAATTCAAATGATTTAATTTATCAAGACAGGTCAATATTTAGTTTTAGTCAGAATTCATTAAAGGTGGATAAACCAGAAAGATTTTATATTTATGTTGCTTAAAAAATAAGCTTCATATTTATTCATCAACAATGGAAGAATCTAAGTCACTGAATTTATTTCTATACTCTTATAATTCACAAACATCTAAAATCTTAGTCTATACCTAATTCAAGTAAAAAAAATTATCCTGTCATCACAGGTATATGGATATGGATAAATGCTATTTAAATAAGTAACATCCTATAATTACATTATCCTGAGTTTATAGGCATTGCTACTATATTTTACAAATGTCTTGGAAACAGAAGTTGAGCCTTGTAGTAGGATGATATTGTGAGAAGAATTGTATTATCCCTCTCTTAGAGCAGCGTGTGCTCAGAATTAAAGACAAGCTGAAACACGTTCTTTCTCTCCCTGAGAAAGTCAGAAGAAATCATGTTATCGTCAATACTTAGATGTGACTGAAATTCAAAACAAAACAAGCAGACAAGTAAACAAACAAAAAAAAACCACCCTGAAAACCTGTAACCTAAACTTTTACAGAAATATATTTTCTTTATCATTTGCAGGTTTACATATTTGGTTCTTTATATTTCCAAGTAAAATCAGTCCACGTGTTCTAGAAATAGCATATATCAAGCAAACACCAGTCTAAACCTCAGTTTTCTCAAAAGCTTTGGACCCAAAAAAAAGATCTCTAACTGGATACAGTCAGCATATCTTTATCTTCTATATGAGCCTTTCATAGGCAGCATTATAGAGAAAGTTGCCCTGTAGTTCTGCTTCTGCTCAATAAGGTTTTATTTATTTCACAAGATGCAGTTCAGAGTGGCATATCAAGGCACTGCCTTAGGTCGTTTCCCACCCTGCAGAGGCTCATTTCAATTAAAAGACATTTCTCATATCATAAAATAGCATCAAATACTTTTGGTAAAAGACCCAATATATTTATTTTATCATTATTTCTTTATTTCAGCAATACAGCATCCCTGTAAGCTACAGATCAGGTTATACGGAAGAGAAAAGCTTGGGTTTTTTTCCCCGAGAACCTACTGGTTTACTTTTCCTTCCAGCTCCTCTTCCCAGATCCATCTATGAACAGAAACCCCTCTAAGCGGGTGAAAACACAAATATAAGCTCCTTTAATAAATTAAAAATAACAAGGAATGAAGTTATCAGAGAAATAAAAATAATGAAAAAAATAGCACAGAAACCATAACTACTATTACTACTACGGTAGTTTCCTATGGGAGAGGTGAAAGATTTTACCACTCCTTTGTCCTTGAGTGATTTATTATTTCAGCTCTTGTCACCTCTTAATTATGATGTTTTCATGACACAGATGAAGTGAGGATTACACAGAACTCTCCCTGGAAGAATGAACCTGAGCAAAAGATCAACATACAGTGCATTGATCCCTGAAGCACTCAGCAGAAAATGAACACCCGTCGACCAACGAGTGGAATAATGGCTTTGTTGACAATCTCAGTGAAGTTCAGCCTCTGCAACTAAGCAGATAGAGAAATAAAAAGACGGACGTATGATGAAAATCATCTCCCTGTCACCTCTGTTCTCTGCTTTACACAATCATCCCCCTTCAGTTGCATACTTGGCCAGATGCTACAGATCAAGGGCGGGACGGCACTTGTGATCACAGTAGTTTCTTTGCCCTTCTAGACACAGATGATATGAAAACACTCCATTCATCAGAAAAATGTTTCTACCTTGTCAAATGGTACTATGGCTTTGTGTAATAATATTATTACACCCCTCTTCATCTCTTAATTAATTTGAGATGAAGTCAGCAAATCCACTGTGGACTTTTGGTCCTAATTTATCCTTGTAGATATTGTAATGTCCCATGAGTATTATATAATGACCAATATGCCAGTTGCACATGACATTTCTAAATACATACAACATTGCATAAGAAGGAAAAAAAAAAGAATTAATCAGTCAACAAGGCAACAAAGTGAGAAAGTATTACAAATGCATCCAGAGACTAGATGGAATAAAAGACAAAGATTACCTTTTTTTTTTCTGTTTAAGCAAACTTAAAGTAGCCTTAAAGTTAACCTTGGTAGACCATTAGAAACTATATCAATTGTATTAAAATCTAGCAACTCTGAGAGAAAACAAAAGCAGCCTATTTTTTTTTTTCAGTCATAGTAATCAATACTGAAGTGACACGGTCTTTATATCACTGCACCAATGAAAAAAAACATGCTGTGAAGAGGTGTTTACAGCAGTGGAAAGCAAGACGGCCCTGTAGAGGAATAAAACATTTAACTTTACATTGCTGCTTTGCATAGAGTCCATTAATCAGGAGTGGAGGTGTCAGGGATATGTGATGGTGAAAGCTGCTGGGCTGTGCAGGCTGGATATCCATCCAGGGAGCATTACCCTTTGAGGCCAAGAAAGGAGATCACTCTACCCTCTTATTTCAGTCTTTATAGGAATTTAAATAGATGCAGCTGAAAACCAAGAACTTTCTTCTGGGTTAATTATGATTTCTAACTTTGCTATAGCAAAGCCAAGCTCTCCGAAAAAAAAAAAAAAAGGGGGGGGGAAGA
>WKFP01013205.1:0-15237 GCA_011057875.1 Pterocles orientalis | reverse complement strand
TGGGGACATCGTGGCACAGGACTTGGGGATGCTTGGGGACATCACAGTGCAGGGGTTGGGGACGTTGTGGCACAGGGTTTGGGGACATCTCAGTGCAGGGGTTGGAGATGTCACAGCACAGGGTTTGGGGACACCGTGGTGCAGGGGTTGGGCACAGGGCTCAGGGACATCACAGCACAGAGCTTGGGGACATCGTGGCACAGGGCTTGGGGATGTCGCAGTACAGAGCTTGGAGACATTGTGGTGCAGGTCTTGGGGACTTTGTGTCTCAGGACTTGGGGACATTGTGGTGCACGGGGTTGGGGATGTCATGGCACAGGGCTTGGGGACATCACGGTGCAGGTCTTGGGGACTTCACAGCACAAGTCTTGCGAACATCACAGCACAGAGCTTGGGGACATTATGGCACAGGGCTTGGGGACTTTGTGGCACAGAGCTTGGGGACATTGTGGTGAAGGGGTTGGGGATGTCATGGCACAGGGGTTGGGGATGTCACAGCACAGAAGCTGGGGACATCACGGTGCAGGTCTTGGGGACTTCACAGCACGAGTCTTGGGAACATCACAGCACAGGGCTTGGGGACATTGTGGCACAGGCTTGGTGACTTCCCATCCTGCGAAACGCTTCGGCAAAGGGCTCTGCCATTGCGGGTGGAGGGCTCCTCTCCCCCCCAGCCCCACGGCAGCCCGTGGCCCCATGGCGTGGACTCACCCGTGGGGCCACAGCCCCCTGCCAGGGGCAGCCGGGGGGGTCCCGACCCTCAGCCCCCAAACACCCCGCGCAGCAGGAGCGGCCGAAGTGCCCTGTCCGGCCCGAAGGGGAGAAACGATTTAGACAGTTGTATTAAAATGCAAATTTCTGCCTGGCTTGCTAGTTTATCATCTGACTTGTTATACAATTTGCCAGTTATAGAAGAAAAATTACCATAATGGGCCCCTGGGGAAGGGTTGTAAAAAGGATACCAAACATTACTTATCAGCCCATTCCGCCACAATTATCTAGTGCTTTCCTTCTCCCCCCCAGCCCCCAGGAAAATTAAACCGTCGGTGGGAGCCGGGGAGCTGGAGGGAGCGGTGGTGGCGGCAGCGGAGCCGCCGGCGTGTGTGCCCCCGGCGCTTCCCCCTCCCCAAATCACCGCTTCCCCCCGACAAAGCTTCTTAATCGTGCGAGGATGGAGGAGGATGCGGAGGTTAAACGCACCCAGCGCTCCTCAAAGGGCTGGAGAGACGTGGGAGCCTGTCTCTGGAGGAGCGGAGAAGAGAGACGGGGGGACGGCGGTTCTCCGGCAAGAGAAGCCTTTCACGCGGCGCTGTGCGGAGGGGATAAAGGCTCCTCGGTAATTCCGGGGACGCGGTCCAGCCCTGCCCTCCTGAAATCCGTCTTGCTGTGAGCACTTTGGGGCAGCTCTGGAGAGATGAGAGCTGGGGACGGTGGGCACAGCCTCCCCCCCGCTGCCCACCGCTGCCTCTGCTGCTGGCTGGGGCTCTGCTGGTGTGGCCCCGCTTGGCCCAGCAGCTCCCAGTGTCTCCAGGTATCTCGTGGCACATCCCAGCATCTCATGGCATATCCCAGCATCTCCCAGCATCTCCTGGCTACATTTCCCAGCATCTCCTGGAATTTCCCAGCATCTCCCAGCATCTTCCGGCTTCTCCTGGCATTTCCCAGCATCTCCCAGCATCTCCCAGCATCTTCCAGCATCTCCTGGTATTTCCCAGCATCTTTTGGCATCTCCCAGCATCTCCTGGCATCTCAACATCTTCTAACACCTCATGGTATATCCCAGCATCTCCCAGCTTCTCCCAGCATATCCCAGCATCTCCTGGCACCTCCCAGCACCTCCCAGGGGTACCAGGGCCGTTCCCACAGCCCAGCGATGCCCAGGTAGGGCCCCAGGGCTCCCCCAGCCCTCAGTTCAGAACCAGTTTGGAGAGGGGGTGCAGGGGAGGTGGCTTCTTTTCGGATGGCTGACCCCCCCCCCAGTCATCGCCAGCTCTCCGGGTGTCGGTGCCGTCCTCAGCCCCGTGTGCCAGCAGCTCCGAAAGCCTCCAGGAGCAGCTCTCAGACCCGGGTGGTTTTTCCACGGGTTTGGAGCCGAGCCACAAGGGTGCGAGGCACCCGGATGCGCCATGCTCCACGCAGATCGTTTCCTAATTAAACCGTTTCCTAATTAAACCGCATCCCAAGCGTGCGAGCTGGGAGAGCCAGCGAAGGCACCAGCTCCCAGGGTGCAAACTGGTGGGGACTGGTGTCGTGGGGGGCTACCCGCCAGCCCCTCGCTGCCCCCCGCCAAGCCTGGAGCCGGGTCTGGGCTCCGTGATGGAAAACCGGGATCACCCCGCTGTCCCCGTCCCCGTGCCCTGCCCCACACGTGGCCACAGCCCCACAGACCCCGCATGGGTGTCCCCCCCTCCCAGCCAGCCCGGGGGCTGCGGTGTGACCCCAGCTGTGGCTCAGGGACACGTCCCTGCTGGGGAGGCCACCGAGCCACCACGTCCCTCCATCACGGGGGACCGTGTCCCTCAGAGAGGGCAGGGACGGGGCAGGTGAGGAGCACGGTGTCCCCAGGCTGCCGGGAGCATTGTCTGCAGCTGGTGCCACCGAGACAGGCGCAGGAGGAAGGGTCTGCACGGGAGGAGTATTTTTAGCTTTCTCATTATCCGAGCGCTTTCAAATTAGCCTCCTATTAACCTCAAAGTAAAATGAAAGCGATGGGAAGAAAGCGGGTTTTTTTCCCCCTTCCCTTCCAGGGCTTAAGTCTCCTGCAGCACATCAAGGTTTTCGTGATTAACGTCACGCTCGCCTCGGAGCTCTGATGAATTTGTGCAAAATTTAACTTCTGGGCAGTGACCGGGCTGGAGTCAGCTGGGACCGAGGCAGCGCCTTGGGTGCTGTGGGGTACTGCTGGGTTTGTGGGGTGCACACGGCGGGATGGGGCTGGAAACGCCAGCTGGACGCTCACAGCTCCGGGAGAGAGGGTCTGACACACGTTTGAATCCATTTTTGCTGTTCTCCAGCGTGTCCCTGCGGGGTGGGATGGAGACGGAGGAGGGATGGAGACGGAGCAGGGATGGAGATGGAGGGATGGAGATGGAGGGATGGAGATGGAGGGATGGAGATGGAGGAGGGATGGAGGTGGAGGAGGGATGGAGGTGGAGGGATGGAGATGGAGGGATGGAGACGGACCAGGGACGCAGCGTTGCCCAGGGCAGCGCCGCACCATGTGCCTCCTCCCCTGGTCCCCCCTGTGCCCTGCCACCTCTGTGGCTGCTCCCAGCCCAGGGGACTGTCCCCAGCCCTGAGACCACCTACGAGCCAGAGCAGGCGGAGGCAGGAGGGGGGTGAGAGACCCGACACCCACGGCATCGGGGTCCTGCAGCTTCTGCCCAGCCCCGTGGGGTCCCCAAAACCATCCCTGTCCCCCAGCCGTGGGGACCAGGCGCATCCCTGAGCCACCTCCGAGGAAAGGAGATGGGAGCGTGTGCGCAGAGACCCCCTAAACATCCCCCCCACGCAGGGCTGGTTTCCATTAAGTGGAAAGCTGAAATAACAGGAACATCAAAGGGAAATGGGAAAGACAGAAGAAAAAAATCGGGGCGGAGGAGCAGGGGTGGGCGAGACGAAGGAGAAGAAAAGGGAAGAAACGGCACCGAGCTGGCGCCTGTCCTGCAAATTGGAAGTGCTGCTCGGAGGTGTCCACGGGCGACCTGCCAAATCAATTGATTTCATCTGTGGGCAGAGATGCCTTTTTTTATTTCACACCAATTTTCACGGCCAGCGTCAGATAAAAATGGCAGAGATGCGGGGAAGGGAGCGCGGAGCCGGGGAGGGAGCCGGGGGGGGGACCGGCAGATGACAAAAAGGAGGGGAGGAAAGAGCAGAGGCAGTGCTGCCCACCGGGATGTGCCTGGGGACGGTCCCCCTCTGTCCCCCACTGTCCCCCAATGTCCCCTGATGACCCCCACTGTCCCCTGCCACCCCTTCATGTCTCACCCACAGCTTCGGTCGCCGCCTTGTCCCCCTGGGGACCTGGTGCTGGGCGATCGCATCCCCCTCCCCACGCAGGACAGGGGAACGAGGGGGACCCCCAAACCCCAGCAGTTTTCCGGAGGGGTGGTGGGAGCCATCCCTGTGCCATCGCTGCCCGCTCCGGCGGCTGCATCCCGGAGAGCTCAGGCAGAGAAAAATCCCCGCTGACATCAAGGTTATGTAGTCCTGGGCTGACAAGATGGATTATCTCCCGCAATCCATCATTTCCCTGGCTCCTAGTGCATTCTTCCTTTTGCTTTTTTTCTTCCCCTCTCTTTCTTCCTTTCCTCTGATTTTTATTATTTTTTTTTTCCTACAACAGAAAACGTTTTTAGCAACCGTAATAACCACCGCGAGCTGCTGTACGGCAGGCACAGGAATCTATCATTTTTATTTGGCTGGCTCTGATAATAAGTAAGCTCAGGCCGTAAATCCGACGACCTTGAGAATTAAATAATCACAATAATAACACTAATGAAATCCCACGTAACTTCCCACTCGGAGCAGCCCCTCTCCGGCGCTGGCAGGTGGAAGAGGGCTGTGATTTTTCCCGATAATTAGCGCCGCGACGAGCTCCCATGGAAACGCTGCGGATGAGGGGGAGGCTGCTGGCGGGGACCCCGGCGCGGGGCTGCGGTGGCCGTGCCCCGGTGACGGTGCCAGCCATGGGGGGGGGGGTCTGCCCTCAGCCTTTCGCTGGTGAGATGTTTTGCTCTGGCAGTGTTTCATTTTGACATTTCCTACAGAAAATTTCCTGACTTCTTTTGCCCTGCAATAACGTTTTTCTTTTAAAGCCGATATATCAAACCCGTAACGAAAGCCCGGCGACTGGGAGTCAAAACGTTTTCTCCGTGTTGAGCCAAGCGCCTCGGGTTCGTGCTGAGATGCTCCTCGCTCCCGCTGCATCCCCCTAATTCCCTGTTCCCGCTCCCCGTGGATGGTGGTCCCAGGGCGATGCTGGCCACGCTGCCGGCCACACGCACGCTGGGCTTGGTGCTGTTGGGCAGATTCCCAAAATTTGAGCTTGGTGATCCTCATGGGTCCTTTCCAACACGGGATGTCCATCATCCCCTCGCAGCCCCATCACACGCAGCCGGGATGCAGGAGGCCAGTGGCCAGGGCTAGCCCAGCAGCACGGATAATCCAATTTATCACTTTAATACGGGAATAATTCTGTCCGGGGGAATCTGACTGTCAGCAGCTCTTACTAAACGCAGGAGCAGCGGGTACCAGCGGGTACCAGTGGGTACCAGTGGGTATCAGTGGGTACCAGCGGGTATCAGTGGGTACCAGTGGGTATCAGTGGGTACCACTGGGTACCAGCAGCACGGAGCATCCCCAATGCAGCAGGGGTGGCATGACCGTGGTGGCTGAGTATGAACTCTGGGATCGTGCCTTGGCGAAGCCAAAATGAGTTTCAGGGAAATTTTGCAGAGGAAAAAGCAAATTTTGTGAATTTTGGGAGTTTTGCTTCCACCCAACGGCTGCTGCTGCTGGAGCGGTGCTGGTACAGAGCCTGCCCGTGAGCGGCGATGGAGGCACAGCCCCTGCCAGGGGGGTGTCATCCCACCGCCACCAATTATTTGTCTGGAAGAAAGTCTCCAGAGGCTGAAGCCACATGGGGCTCGTGCTGTCCCCATGTCCCTGTGTCCCCTCGGGGCTGGCTGGTGACCCCAGCAGCCCGGACACCAGCAGCAGCTGCCTGTGGGGGTTGGACCCACTCTCTGGTCCCTGCTGCTGGAGCTATGAAAAACCCAAGAAAAGCGCTAAATTCAAGAGTGTGTTCGCACATATTGAACGAACTTCCCTGCTCCGGCCGGGAGGCTGCCAACGCCCCGAGATGGATGCGCCTGGGCTGCGGCACCGGAGACTTTGGGGGCTGCGGGGAGGATGCGCATCCCCCTGAGCTGCGTTTTGGGGCTGAGCATCCCCTCCTGCCCGGCTCCTGGCCCAGCGAGGGGCACAGAGCCCAGGATCGGGGCACGGGGAGCACCAGGAGACCCCCCACCCTGGGGGCTGTGCTGGGGCTGGTGGGTTTGGGGTCCCCACCTGGCCCCCACGGGGACTGCGGCTCTGTCCATCCCCGGAGGCACCGCAGCCCCCGGGGCACCCAGCAGAGCTGCAGCTCTCTCTGTTAATAATTCACAGCTCCTAATGAGTTGTCAGACGGTGGGGGGGTTGCAATTATAAGTGAACCCTCAGGCTGGAGGCATCGCCCGGCTCAGGGAGCCCCGGCTGCACCCCGGTGACACCCCGGTTCAGCGGGGACGGGAGCGCGTGCCTATCCTGGGACCTGGGCTTAATTAATCTGCTGTCGAGCGGAGAAGTGGTAATGGTCCCAGAGGAAGCCGGCGAGATGATTGTGCTGGAGTGAGACAAAAGAGAACAGTTAGACTGTGACAGCTGATATTAAAATGACTACAACTCACTCCGTCCCCCCAGTCGGTGCGTTATATTCCCTATAAATAACGGGTTACTCCGGGTTAACGGGCTGTTGCTGCATTCCAATTGTTGATATTTAATTAGCTCTAAAATTAAAGCGTTCTTTTATTGCCCTGCTGTTAGGACCGCGTTATTTCTAATTGATGGAGATTAAAGCGTCTCCTCACCGTCCCGGCCCCCTGGTGCCAGAGGAGGAGGAGGGCACAGGGCTGGGGACAGGTTTGGTGGCAGTGGGTGACACCGGGAGGTGTGACAGAGGAGCTGAGCCCCGGCCACTCTGAGGGGCTGCATTTGGGGGTTCTGGGGTCTGCACCGGGTCCTGGTCCCCAAGGAGGGCTGGGGGTTGCTGGTTCCCCTTCCCCACTGCCTCCACGGAGACCTGGAGAGGGTCCCGGGGCCGGATCCTGCCTCTGCACCAGCTGAAGAGCCCGGCCCACGCTGCAATCAGCAAATTAACGAGCATCCCTCATCCCCGGCCATCGGTGTAATTACATCCTGACGGGTGGGCAGCGGGCAGGGGCCGGCAGGGCTCAGGGTCCCACAGGCTCCACGATACCTCACCCCCATTGCCTTCACTGGAAATCACCCCAAAAAAGCAATCCCAGAGGGGGGGTGAGGCACCAGAGGGGGGACCCTGTGCTGACGGTGCCGCCGTGCCCACGCGCCCGAACGGGAGCCGCTTCCCACGTCTCAATACCAGGAGAAGTGATGACCCATCCCATCAGCCTGCGATGAGATTTAACAGCCCGAGGTGGGCATCAGGCACCATAAAAAAAGAAAAAAACCCATCTTGCTCCGAGCTTAAACGGCTCTTTTAAAAGCTAATGCATAATTTAACCAGAGCAATTCAGAGCAGCCGTCCTCCCGGGGACCACGGAGGGGCCCAGGACTCGCAGGCGGCCGTGGGAAACCCTCAGCCCATCGCTGCCGGGAGGATGCTCGCTGCTCCCAGCATCCCAAATCCCCTCCGGAGAGCGGCCGCAGCCTGTCCCGGTGCAGGGATGTCCCTGATGCTCCAGCACCCGTGGCAGGACGGGAGGTTTATCGGTGGGGACACGCTCCGCACTCAAGGTAAAACAAATTCCAGTTGCAACAGCGGAAGATTGGCTGTGGCTGTCGGTGGGGACATGGGGACCCTTGTGCAAGGAGCCGCCCCGGGTTTAATCTGTTGGGAGCATGTGGTTCGGGCGGTGCTGGGCAGGGATGCTTTACAAAGGTCTCTGGGAGGGAAGGGCGCTGCCACCTCTGGGTACCCGAGGAGGAGGAGGGTGGGCTGCCCTGCACAGCATCCCTGCAGCCACTGCTGTCCCCAGCACCCTGCCCCAGGAGCAGCACCAGGGCAGGATGCAGCCCTGCATGGAACTGGTCTGGGATGCACTGTCTGCATCCCTGGCTGAGCATCATCCCTCGGTGCCACCCGTCCCCTCCCTGGGTCCCCGTCGCCCTGGATGAGCTCTGGGAGATCAAACAGATCGTGCCCCAAGGAAAACTGTGCCCGTCCCAGGAGAAAAGCCACGGAGCCACGTTAGGGATGATGGGAGGATGGTGCTTGGGGTGTCACCTGGGTACCCCACGGGGAACTGTAGCCATGAGCTGCCTGGCTGGATGAAGGAGGTGAAGGAAAGCATCTGCACACATGGGAATAAATGGGGACTGAGCCCAGGCCAGCTGCTTGGCAGCCCCCTTGCCCGGGGTAGCGGGAAGAGGAACACGATGGATGAGGAGATTTGGGATGGATCCCTGCGCTTTGCCTTCCCCAGCTCCCTCCGGACACGTGCGCTGCTGGGAGGGTCGCACCGGTGCTGGCACCCACCGATGGGAAGCAGCTGCTGGAATTGGGGCTGCTGGGGTGGGCGAGGGGTCCCTGCAGCTCCGGGGTCCGGGTAGCACCTCCCATCACCCCGAAAAGTCACGCAGCTCCTCTGCCAGCCCGGCGGATCCGGGATCTGTCTCCGAGCCGAGCAGGCGGGTGACATTTGGGTAAATGCCAGAGCCATTTGTAAGTGTTTGTTTCCATGGGTGCCCCATCCGTTACGCCGCAGCCGGTTGCTGATCTGCAGCAGTGGGGGAGCACCGGGGGGACCGGCCGTGCAAAAAAAACCCACCAGCAAAAGTGTCCCCCTGCAAACAGTCAGAGGGACAGCTGGTTTTTGGGCTGCCCTTGGTGGCTCAGACCCTTTGGCGAGGTCTGACCCTGGAGCAGGAATTTAGGGGACCGAGGATGTCCAACCCCCAGCTCCCGCCAGACCCAGCGCTGCCCAGGCGGAGATCAGCGCCAGGTGAGGGGACCGCCGGGGACCGCCACCCCTGCTCCTGCCCAGGAGCCCACGCGGCTGAGTTTGGGCCATTTTTTGGACAAATCCTGATTTTTAAGGCAAACGAGGCTCTTGACTCTTTTTATAGAATTCCCCATGTCTGGATTTGCTGCCATGCTCTAGTTTTCCAGCTTTTGTGGGGGAAAGGAAGAGGATTGGACATGACCGACCCCCAAAACCCGCAGGACCCCCCGAGGGAGGCGGGGGGATGCGAGTCCCTGGGAGAAAAGCTGGCGGTGGCAGCGGCACGTGCAGAGCTGCTCTTTAATCCGGCTGGAAGCCCCCTGCGCCGCCCAGTTCTGCCCGCACTGGTTGCTCTGGTTTGCCCTGTGGCACACAGGGACCGGGCTCTGCTTGGGCTCAGTGGCCAGACCCCAGCGAGCCCCACGGCCACTGATCCCCCCCCCGCCACCTCCGCCCCCAGCACGAGGACCGCGGCGCGCAGGTGAAATTTCGCGGAGCTTCTTTCGTGTCAGAGCATCGCCAGAGCGCTTGGGAGAGTTAATAATGGAACAGCGGCGAATTGAAGGATGAATAATGGAGAAGGGTAATAGAAATAATAAATAATATATTTACAGACTCGCAGCCCTGCCCCAGCCGGCTCCCGAGGACGGGGCTGGCACATCCCCACAGCTGTGAGCGTGGCCGGTGCCGTGTCTCGGTGCAGCTCGGCAAAGCTAACCTTTGCTGGAGGGTGCTGGGACCCCGCTGTCCCCGCGGCCGGGGGGCACTGGGGAAGGGCGCGGGGGCGAAATGGGGCAGCGGGTCCCGAACGCTGCGAATCGACGCTGCTGAATGGGGCTGGCACGGCAGCAAGCCTCGTGCTGAGCCGTCTTTTCACGCTCCCTGCCTCCTGAACAACCCGATCCCACTTGACCATAATCCCGAAACGCTTTAGTGGTGGTTTATTTCCAAAGCCATCAGGCAGCAGCCGCTTTTCCTCGCCCTGGAGAGCTGGCACAGGCTCAGCGCGGGGACAGCCAGGGGAAGGAGGGGGCTGGGGGGGCACTGGGGTGACACGGGGGTCCCCTCGCCCATCCTGTGCCTGGCAACGGGCTGGCGGTGGTGTGGGGCGGGCGTGGGGCGAGCTCCGCGCGCTCCCCAGCTGCTCCTGGGCACCGGCTGCCAGCTGCTGCCGGATCGATGCTGGGGCGGCCACGGGGGTTTGCCGGAGCTGGGGGGGGCTGGCGCTGCTGGGGTCCCCCCCATCCCCATGGCAGAGCATCCCTGGGCCTGACAGGGTGCAGGGGCCACCGTCCCCGAGTGTGACGGGCAGGTGGCAGGCGGTGGTGGGGACGGCGAGGTCAGACCTGCGGTGTGATGGATGGGGCTCAGCCGGTGGCCGCGCGGGCGGGCGGCTGCGTCGAGCTCCTGCATCCGCAGGGTGATGGATGGCTCGCTGCGAGGGGGCTGCGGGGCCGGAGGCTGGGTGGAAGCCAGAGGGGGGAGATTTCTGGGGGGTGGGGGTTTGGGAACGGGCACTTGGAGAGGGCACGGACCCTGGGGAACCGCGCACGCTCGGCATGGTGCACCCCGAAATATTGGGGTCTGTCTTGGGGAGGGGTTCCTGGCTCCCCGGAGCACCAGCGGTGAGACCAGCCTGAGTCCTCAGGGTCTGGCCAAGGGCTTTGACCCCCCAAATGTCCCCCTGTCCCCCTGCTGGGCTCCGAGCGAGGCCCCTGCCCGCAGCAGCCCCCCCACTCTGTGCACATCCCCCCGGCGCTGCACCGTGCCATTAATATCGCTGTCACAGGGCACGCTGCCGGTGAGATAATATCGATGGAGCCATTAGAGCACCGGGACGACACGGCACAGGACTGGGATCACAGCCCCCATCGCCTCGGGATGCTCCCCTGCATCACCCCCAGTGCCACCGTCACCATCCTCCTCGGGCGGCACCACCTCTGCCGCCAGATCCTGCGCCACCCGCGAGAGGAGGGAAAACCCTTAAAATACCACCCGAGTGCTTGAGGACGTGTGATCCGTGCTAAATCTCGGGGAAAAGGAGCAATTATCCTGTCGGAGGAGCTGATATAATTTTGGAGAGCTGGTGCCGCAGTTGTAATTTTTTTCCCACCGTTCCTCCACCCGCAGGATTTAGTGGCCGGTTATCTGTGCGGTAGCCTGGCACTGGTGTGGGTGCTCATACTGGTGTGTGTGCTCATACTGGTGTGGGTGCTCATACTGGTGTGGGTGCTGGTACTGGTGTGGGCGCTCATACTGGTGTGGGTGCTGGTACTGGTACTGGTGCACGTGCTGGTACTGGCACTGGTGTGGGTGCTGGCACTGGTGTGGGTGCTGGTACTGGTGTGGGTGCTGGTACTGGTACTGGTGCAGGTGCTGGTACTGGTACAGGTACTGGTACTGGTGTGGGTGCTGGTACTGGTGTGGGTGCTGGCACTGGTGTGAATACTGGTACTGATGTTGGTGCTGGTACTGGTGTGGATGCTGGTACTGGTGTGGGCACTGGTGGGCGTCAGGGTGGGGAGAGTTAACGCTCCTACCCGTCGGGCTGCTGGGGAACATAATTAAGTGCTAACTTGTCATTTTTTTTAATGAAGTACCGGAGCTGGAGATTTATAATTGCTAATGAGCCAGAATAATAATTAGTTGTCTTTTAATGAGGGCGATGATCACTCGGAGGGAGAGAGCGAGCCCGGCCCCGCTTTGGCCTCATTTTTCTTCCGTGGCTGCGCGGTGTGTCCAACAACCTGGGCTGTCCCTGTCCCCAGCCGGTGGCAGTGGCCCTGCCAGTGCTGTGCCCATCCCTCAGAGCGGGGCCACGATGCCACACCCAGTGCCACTGTCCCTGCCCAGGTACCGCTTCCACCAGTGGAATATTTGGATGCTGAGGACATCTCCGCACCATCACCTCTTGCTACATCACTTGGGAGCACGGTGGCCCTGGGGACCGCAGGGAGGAGCCCCTGGGGTGTCCCTGTGCCCCCCGGGGTCCATCTGTCCTCCCCGCCCACTGCTGGACCACCCCCCGCATCCCTTGGGCACCGCTCCGGGTCCTGGTGGGGTGTCCTCGCCACGGGTCCCCAGTGCACCCACATCCCTGCAGCCCCAGCACATGTCCCCATGTCCCATCGGAGGGTGACACAGGGACCCTGGGGGCTGGGCAGCTGTGGGGGTGCTGGATTCATGCAAACGCACCGACACATCTCCCCCAGCCCTGGCAGCCTGGCGTGGGACACCCGGGAGGTGACAGCTATTTCTGGGGACCAAAGATGCCACCGCTGCAGCACACCCAGCCCTCGGCTCTATGGGCAGCCAGGGGGGGACCAAGGGACCCTTGTCCCCCCCCAAGGGCCACCTGAGCTGCCCCAGGGGCCAGGGCCACACTGGGCTGATGGCTGCAAGCCCCTGGGTGCAAGGGGACCTGGAGGGTTGGCCACCAGCCTGTCCCCTGCCTGGGGATGCCTGGGTGTGGGGTGACCCTGAGCTTGTCACCGCCTGCCGTGCCCCAGTGCAGGTGGTGACAGCACCGAGCAGCATCCTGTCCGGGAGCGCAATGTTCACGGGCTCAGAGGGCAAAAATCAGGGAAATAATTAGGTAATTGCAGGTGATTATCTTTAATCAGAGGAAGGGAGGGGTGGGGACCAGGGGGATGGGGAGGGGGGAGGCTGCTGGGCTTGGGGAGATGCTCAGCTCCCGGGTGGCCCTGGTCGCGGAGTTCTGGGGTCACCGAGTCCCCCCGGCCGCCGTGGCTCCCCCCAGACACCCGCCGGCTCGCTCTCGCTCGAAAAGCTCCGTAATTGCAGCAGGAGCCTTGAGAGCCGCTGGTGATTGCCTCCGAAGGATCCATAAATCAGGCAGCAAATAACGGCAGAGCTCTGCGATATGGTTTCCAACAAAGTTTTAAATAAACCAAAAAGAGCAGAGACGGAACCGGCGAGCGCCAGAGGGGCGGCTTCACGCCGTCTTTTCTACGGAGATAAACAACCAACCCATCCTGGAGGAGCTCCAGCTTCCCAAAAACATCCCCCAGGTCGGGGCTGGAGTGACACCGGTGGCACCGCACCGTGACCCCCAGCTGTGACCCCCCGCGTTGAGCAGAAGGTGCAGGAGAGCCCCCCCCTCGCCCCAGACAGCCCCACTTGATCCCAGCGTACGCTATTATTTCTCAAAGGTTAATTAAATTTAATTGTCAATTATTAAGCAGTGATGGGGCACAAGCGGCGGCGGCCGCCCCCAGCCCCCCGTGGCGGAGGGAAGTGGGTCCCAGCATGGAGACCCCCCCGCGCCCCAGCTTCCCGATCCCCCGAGAACCAGGCGGCTGCGTCTGTTCATGCTGCTCTGGTTTCTGCTCCTTCACGAGAGCTGAAATCTGACCTTTTTTAATATACGAAGCTGTGATTTCGGAGCCGGGAGCGGCTCTGGGAGGAAAAGGTGGGAGCGCGTGAGATGTGGGGGGAGAAAAAGCATCGCAGCCTCCCGGCGGGGTGGGACGGGGGTGTGTCGGTACCCGAGGGCTGCGGCTGGGCTGGTGGCAGGGATGCTGGGGGAGCACCGGTGGGATGCAGGAGCCTGTCCCTGGGGCAGGGGTGAAGGAGGGGGGACAGGGACAGGCAGCTGCCCATTTAAACATAAAGGCGAGCTGTCACACACGCAGGAGCGGGAGGAAGAGCGGGGCGGACAAGGCGAGCCTGCTTGGAAATTACAGCCCTGTGCCATGCTGCAGGCGAGGTCTCAATAATTGCGCTTTCTTTTCTTCTTTTCTTTCCTTTTCCCCCTGCTGAGCTGCAATAATTGGGTGCTGTCGCCCGAGCTCATCCTCTGCCGGCTCCCTGAAAGGAGCTCTGCAATTAGCAAGCGTCACCCTGTAATAAAGCCTTTAATATCCACTTTCATAGCTCACGCTGCAGCCGCTCAGCCCCGTTCCCGTCCCTGTTCCTGTTCCCATCCCCACTGCCATCCCCATCCCAACCCGTCCCGTCCCTCTCCTCTCCATCCCAGCTCCTCTGGCAGGGAAACAACCGCTCTGCTCTCCTCTCCCCTCTCCCAGTGCACGTCCCACGTGTCCCTGCCCAGGGATCTGGGGTCCCCTCTCGGTGGCCGTATCCATCCTGACACCCATCCCCAGCAGCCCCATGGTCCCGGCCGGTGGGTTTTCCCTTTCCCAGCCGGTGCCGCTGCCCCTTCCTCCTGTCCCCCCCGTGTCACCCGCTGCTTTCCCGCAGGATCTCACTTACCGTGGGAATCGGGCTTTGCAAAGCCCTCGCACACAACAACTCCTAACGTCTTGGGGAAGCGAATGGAGGACAGGACCTAAAAAAAGCTGCCAATTACTTAACGAATATAGACACGGCGACACCGCTAATGTAATGGGGAGGAACGCTTCCAGGGCCGCTCGGTACCGCGCTTAACGCCGCAGAGCAGAGCTCCAGCTCCCTCTCCCTGGGGGCGAGCCGGGCGTGAGCCAGAACCCTTCCCTGGTCAAGGTGTTCCGGTGAGAGCAGCCGCCTTGATTAGTCCCCAAGGTAACGAAGCAACAGCCACTTGCTGAGGATGATGTGCCGTGGACATGGAGCCGCTCGGAAGCGGGTGTGCAGGGAGGGGAAGAGCTGCTGTGCATGTGTGTGCATGTGTGTGTGCATGTGTGTGCATGTGTGTGCATGTGTGTGTATGTGTGTGCATGTGTGTGCATGTGTGTGCATGCGTGTGCATGTGTGTGCATGTGTGTGCAAGTGTGTGCAAGTGTGTGCACGTGTGTGCATGTGTGTGCAAGTGTGTGCATGTGTGTGCACGTGTGTGCACGTGTGTGCACGTGTGTGCATGTGTGTGCATGCGTGTGCATGTGTGTGCACACTTGCACACGTGTGTGCAGAGCCAGAGAGCAACATGCAAAGCGCAAAGCAAGAAGGCTGGAGGCTGCTGTCCCCGGAGAGGTGACCCTGCTGCTCCAGCCTGGTGGTGGTGGCACAGGGGCATCTCTGCAGCCCCAGCCCTGCTCCAGGCTGGTGGTGTTGGGGGGTGTTGGGAGGGACCCCGCCAGGGTGCAGCCGCAGCCGGTGGTGTGCAAACCACGGCGTCACGTTGCCTTGGATGGGAGCAGCGGCGGGTTGGCATTGCGCAGGGCTGGGTAGATAAAAGTGCTAATAAGACAGAGCACTAATTAATTGCAGCATCGGGTGACAGAAGAGGCTCAGCCGAGTGCCGGCTGTCACACCGAGCGGCAGCCGCGGCGCTGCCAGGTCATCAGGGGTTTGTGTGTGAGCTCGGAACAGACCCAGGGGCTGAGGGCTGCAAAGGCAAAAATCCCTCTGGCCCAGAGCAGCCGTGGCTGTGCGGCCGCCCGGCCTCCTGCTGCACACCCGTCACCTCGCCACAGCCGGCACAGGGATGTGCCAGCACCAGGATGTGCCATCCCCACGGGATGCCCCAGCCCAAGGGATGCCCCAGCCCCAGGGACCCCCCAGCCCACAGGATGCCCCAGCCCCAGGGACC
>WKFP01013204.1:90197-155437 GCA_011057875.1 Pterocles orientalis | reverse complement strand
GGGGGGACGGGGCGCGGGGGGGGGACACCCCTGATACCCCACAGCCGAGCACGCACCGGGGAGAACCCGCCCCCAAAATCCACGGACCCGCCCCCGGCCCTCCTCGGCTTCTGCTTTTCCACCCGGTACAAACTGGGGTTTTTCACTTTAGGAACATATTCCATGGGGGGGGTGATGCTTGCCCACAACCTCAAAATCGGCAGATTTGACTTTTCCCGGAGCCCCAAATTGGTTTTTCCCCCTCCCGCTGCAGACCCCGTTCTTCTCTCCGGGAAACAGCTGCTGTGTGTTTCACAAACCTTCTCTGGCACAGACCCTGACCCTGTTAACGCATCTCTTGCCTCTGCTCAGACTCTGCGCTTCCCCGACACAGCACAGCCCGGCTACAGCGATATTCACACCTCCGGGACACTGCACAGCCGGTCAGACTCCTCTCTGTGCCCTGCTCTCTGCTGTTAGGTTTAGACTCACACATTTACGGATCATCTCTATTCAGATGACATGCAGGATCTATTCAGAGTTACTGTGTAAGGCAGAGTAAGCGCAGTTGCTCTATTCAGATTTTTTCGGTTTTAAATTCCTTCACATAAAGCCCTTTATTTTTTATTGTATATATACAAGGGTTACTTGTGTATTTTAAAATCCTATACAGTGCTACTTAATTTTTTTATATTCTAATACCTTTTATATAATATAGTAAATACAGGTTTTAATTTTAAAATTCTTTCATCCATATGATTTTTTCAATATATTAAAAAAGAGAGATTTTCCTCTATTTCAATACCTCACACCCAATATTTACAGCTTTTAATATTTTTAAATACCCCCCTCGGTGATTTTTTCAAGCGTTTTTGACCTGTGACCCCCATCCCCCACTCACCTGCTGCTCTGCCGCATCTTCACACCCCCCCAGTGATACTGGGCAGCCCCAAATGACATCCTCACCCCCCCACACCCTCCCAACCCCTCTTTTGATTCACAAAAAAACCCCACACAAAATAAGGGAAGTGTCCCCAACCAGCAGCCCATTACACACCACCACCCCCAAAACGGGGGCTCCACTAGAGAAAGAAAGAGGCAGCGGCTCCCCAAACAGTCGCAGCCCCCTGGCCCCCATCCCGCAGGCTGGCGGCTGCCCCACGGGAGGGGCAATGTGCCAGAGGACGGTGCCACGTCTCCTCCTCAGCCTCTGCTCCGCCACCTGCCCCCTCCGTTCCCACGCTGGGATGGGCTCCCCAGGGCCACAAACGTCCCCGGACTCCATTGGCCCCCAACAGCCCCCGCTACCGCACCCGCAGGGCCCCCACGGGAGACAGAGCCGGGAGCCCCGCACAAGAGCTGGCCCCTGACGGTCAGCGGCTGAGCCACCGCCAGGAAAACCTGGGCTGGGGGCATCTGCTGAGCATCACGAGATGCTTACAACAACGTCTTGGGAAAACAACCATCCCAAAGCACATCTCGGCACATTAAAAACAGAACACAGAGGAAAGGAGAGGAGTTCAGGCACAATAAGGGAGAAGAGAGGAGCGGAGCTGGACGAGGAGCCTACGCCAACAGGTCAGCTCTACACACAACACCCCGCAACAGCCAGGGTAAGCTCAACACCTAAAATCCACGGTAAGACAAATTGAGACGATTCTGAACGCATTCTTAGCAGAAAAGTAAACCCCCTCGCTGGTGCCGCGAAGGGTCTTGTCCCTTCCTCACAGCACTGCCGCAGGGAGAGAACCCCGCGAGGCTGCGAGACACGGCTGTACCGTGATCGGAATCTGCGCTTATGGATCCACCACAGCATGCAAAAGCCCTGCCGCCGCTGCACATCTTCCTTGGACAATAACATTGGAAACAAAGCATAACACTTTAAAGAGTAAAATAAAAAATAAAGAACAAGTCTCAGTAATTCACCTGATACTAAAAAGGTGTGAGTGTGTTTATAGACATCCAATAAAAATACACTGTAGAAGTCTGATTTTCCGCCACCATGCTGCTCCCAACACTGCGATGAATAGGATGAATAGAATTATTTCTTACAATAAAATCGTGTAAGGGCTCTAAAGACCAAGATGTCAACAGAACCCCCCCACACAGACAGGAGCTGCACTGGGGGCCGTGCCTAGATTGGAGGTCTCTTTGATCTGCACAATGTGATGTTCTTAGCAACTGAAGGAATGTATTATACTATGCTCTTTTCCCTGCTACTGTTAGCTTCAATAAATTGAATTTTGATCCAAGTGTTCATGCTCTGGCAGGGGGACTGGACTAGATGATCTTTCGAGGTCCCTTCCAATCCCTAACATTCTGTGATTCTGTGAATTTACAGACTCCAAGAGCCTTTCTTAGTGGAACTACAATGAACATTAGCCCTGGTGCACAATGGTCACAAACCCCAGACAAGGGTTCACAGCCTACTGTTTAGGGTTCAGGGCTTATAGTTTATTATCTAGGGACTTTGACTTTTCCATTTAACATGGTAAGCCACAAAGTGATAAACTACAAACCTCAGAACCCAAGTGGTCATTTGGGATTTAGAGCTTATGGATAAGAATGGATTTTTACATCCGATGCCCTGATCAATAAATGAGTAAACAGTAAACTCTGACAAATACAGAGCCCCACAAAATAATTAACCATAACCCTGAGTGAGAAACAACTGAAAACCACAAACTCTAAACAATAAACGATAAGTGAAAAACTCTGAGCCCTCAGTTTTAGGCAAGAAATGCCAGAGAATACCTGAGCAGGAAAACGGTAAAGAGAAAAGCAAAAACATTATATTTTTTGCCTGTAGCTTTACAAGTTTCCCCGTCATTTAGAACAGCAGCAGAATGGGAATACACACAGACCTGAAACACTTTGCAATTGCTGCCTATAGGCTTGGTTTCAGCCACCATTCATAAGTGACGGTATGCAAGAATCAGTCCACGGATTGATCCACTGTACGAAGCTGCACTTCCACTTAACCTGCCTACAACACAGTGAGCAGTAAATCTCCATTACAGACAATTAACTTAATATTTGTGGTCCTCTCAGCTCTGTGGGCAAATATCCAGAGCCAGTGACACCTGTAACCACCAACTGGCCTCTCCTTAAGGGAACTGGCACTTGCTGAGAGACGTGTTGTGACAACTGGTAACACCATTCCGGCAGTCACTAACACCACCCCAAAAGCCTTTTCCTCTATCCAGTAAATCCCACTCTAAAAACTGATCAGAAGATGCCTCACAGAGTTGCCACAACAAGGGTAAAACACTGCAGCTGGGAAAATACTCTTTATTTTGTAAAACACTGGATTTTATAGCCTATTACTCACCTGATGAACATTTGTAGTCTAAGGTACCTAACCACTTGGCACATCAAGGAAATTTCTACTGCTGACCCTGCACATTACTCACCAAATGCCAAACTCCAGCCTCCCAGACACAATTTCCAGCTCCCTCCACGCAGTAGTACCCTGACTGCCACACAGTCTGTCTCATGCCCAACTAGGGCACAGCCACCTTCCACCCACCCAGCCCCCCTCATCTATGACGCAGGCCCAGGACTTCGCTGTGCCCATGCTGCAAGCCAGAGCTTTTCCTGGGCGTCTGGCCACAGATCCAGCAGAGCTCTGATCTGTGATGCTCCTTCAAACACCGGACTATGCTTCAGCACCTGCAAAAGTCCAGAACAGTTGTTACTGAGAGGCCATGCAAGCGCACAGCCCTTCCAGAACTATCCCAAATCCAAGGCCCATCAATACACCCATAATTACAACTGACCCTCTGTGCTGCTTCAACCATGTTCTCTAGCTCTGCTTCAGCATCAAGTTGCCACTGCAGTACTCACAGATGGTCAGGCTTGCTCAGGCACCCAATTAACTCTAGCCCATGGCAGATGGTACTCCTCAGGGCAACTGCAGCACAGACACTGCAATGTTGGAAGCATCTGGCTAACTTGGCAAAAAATGTACACAGGTCAAACAGACAGGAGAAATACACAGTTCCCACTGACCTAGCCACCCTCTCATTCACTGCACCCACCACTGTGCCCAACACTGCTACACATTCAGTGAGGTGTCACCAAAAACACTCTTAACCATCCTGAGAGCACGGAAGCCAGCCACAGGTAGCCTATGCTTCTTCACTTAGCACAGCCCTAGCCCTCCTCCTGCGGAAAACACAGGCACACAACTCTAATGGCACTCAAAGGTTTGGGTCATCTTCAGACTGCACGCAGCAAAAACCGCGAAAAAACCCGATGGCGCCCACAGCTCCCGCTCTCTGTCCCCCCCCTCCCGGGGCTCACAGCGCGGTACCGCACCGCTCCCGCTCTCTGTCCCCCCTCCCGGGGCTCACAGCACGGTACCGCACCGCCCCCGCTCTCTGTCCCCCCCCTCCCGGGGCTCACAGCACGGTACCGCACCGCTCCCGCTCTCTGTCCCCCCCCTCCCGGGGCTCACAGCACGGTACCGCACCGGCCCCGCTCTCTGTCCCCGCACCAGTCCCGCTCTGTCGTGTGTCTGCCGGCAGCACGTCCTGGCTCCGCCTGCCGGGCCGCGCGGCGGGGAGCGGCGGGGAGCGGCGGCGAGCAGAGCTCGTTACCTGCTGAACACGGCGGCGCCGGCACGCGGGGAGCCGCTAACCGCAGAGCCGTGAGAAGGATGGGGACAGTGCGCATGCGTGAGACGCGCCAGCTGCAGCACCGGGCTGCGGTCAGTCGAGGGCAGCAGTGAGCACCGCGGCAGTACTCCGCATGCGCACACCCCCCCCCTCCGGTTCCCCCTGCAGTGCGCATGTGTGTCCCAGCTGCAGTATCGGGTTGTGACTAGCAGGGGGCAGCCGAGAGTGCGGCGGCGGCACTGTGCATGCGTGAGGGGGAAGCAGGGCGTGGGCCGGTCCGCGGGCCTGGAGGGGTTGATGGGGAAGCGGCAACGAGCAGGACAGAGCGACTGGGACAGAAGGGTGGCGATCAAGCTGGACAGATGGCTAGAGCTGGTGGGAAGGATGGTCAGGCAGAGGGATAGAAACAGAGGGGTAGGAAGATGGAGAGAGGGCTGAAGAGAGGAGTTCTGCACCTGCGGAAAGCCTGTCAGCCCAGCCCCCGGGGCCATGTACAGCAGCCTCTGCCTGCTGCTTGGCCTAGCCGGCGCGCTCCAGCGTGTCTCAGCCCTGCTGCCCTGGTACCCATTGTGACAATAATTTGTGATCTGCTGCTTGCTGACAGACGTAGTAAAAGGCATCATACTTAAAAGCATAAAATAATACAAAAACTCACATGCTTGCAGAAAGGCACAAGAAACTAAATTTAGTGTACAAACAAACGCTAATCTGATATGCACAATCAAGGTAAAGGAGAACATGCAAGCCACAAACACTGCTCCTCCACCCCCATTTTGAAGACTACTGCATTTGGGTTTGCTGCAAGAAATAAGACTAGTCACTGCCAGTTAACCTTTCAGGAACTTTTTTTGGCATAACCGTGCCATGCCCCTCTTTCAATTCAGGCATGCACAAGCAGATCCACTTCTTCAAACATTTGCCTAGTTACCTCCTCATTGCCTCAGATGAGACCACAAAGCTGAATGCTGGCAGGCACCAGGGAAAGATATGAACCCCCCAAAATCATTCACAGCCTAGTGCTTAGGGTTCAGGGCCTACAATTTATTACCTAAGGATTTGGACCTTTTCATTTGACGGTAAGCTCCTAACCCTGAACTTGAGGTGTTAAACTACATATCTTGGAACCTAAACGACTGATGGCACTTTACAACTTATAGATGAGGTTAGATTTTAAATCCCGCACCCTGATCAGTAAATAAGTAAACTGTAAGCCCTGATTGATTGATGCAAAGTCCCGCAGAAGTCATAAACCGTAACCCCCAAGTGAGAAACTGTAAACAATGAATTGACTGAATGTGGGTGACTGAACCCTCACTTTTGAGCAATACACACCACAGCACACCGAAGCAGGAAAACGGTAAAAAGAAGCTGAGGAATCTCTGCCTACAGCTTTTAAATTTTCCACTTCCTTTGGAAGCGTGGCAGAACAGGAGGATACACATCAGGAACACGTTACAGATGCTGTTTATAGATCTGATTTTAGCCACCATATGCAAGAATCAGTCCATAGGATTGCCGTAAGCTGCACTTCCACTGAACCCACCTGCACCGTGAGCATGAACTTATCTCTATTAGAGACAATTAACGTAATATTTTCAGTCCTCTCAGCTCCATGGCCCAACATCCACAGGCAGTGGCGCTGAAAACCACCAGCTGATTTTGAACTGTGTTGACACTTGCCAAGAGCAAGGCCACCTGCCCCAGAGCTGCCACCCCACCATCCTGCTCCGGGACCACCTGCCTGCCCGCAGCTCCTGGCTGCCTGTGTCCGCAGCGCTGATGGCAGGCACACCCTGGCTGGTGCTGCGGAGGAACCAGCGCCCAAAAGTCAGGACAAGGGATGGGAAAGTCAGATCTGTGCTCTCAGCAGACCCTGTCCCACGCTCCCCTGCGCCAAGTGAGCCTGGGCCAAGACCCCCTGGCCCACACCGCCACTTCCAGGCAGCCGCAGGGGCAGGAGCCACCCCTGCACCTGTGGCTGACGAAGGTCTCGCTCGCCTGACTGATGTCCTGGACCCTCCCCTGTCCCGCCACAGGGAAGGGTCCCTGCCCGCTGACACATTGCCCCTGGGCACCACACAGGCACAGGCCACAAGTCAGGGAGCAGAGCGTGTTCTCAGGCACCATGAGGTGAACTGAGACCCTGGTCATCTTTTTTTCTGTCTTATACGAGACTCCTTGAGGATTAAGGGAGCCCTCTCTGTCTGCTACTTGCCAGTCTGAATATAGCACATGCAGCTTAAACAACTGCCTTAACCATGAAGAGAAGGCGGAGGAATAAATTACTTTGATTGAAGAGTTACATTTTTTTTCTCAAATATATATAGTAGGCAGAGAAAGTCAAGACTGAAAATACACATCAGCATGTGGTTTTAGCACAGCTCGTCTTTTGTGTGGTACTTTGCAAATGTAACATCCTTAAGCTGTATCAGATACTTTAAACAAATCTTGCACAATAAACAATTTAAGTGGTCAGTACTGAAAATAAAAGCAACAACATAAGCTCTTCAAGGCAAAATTAATCTTTTTTTGACAAAAACTTCACAGCAACATAGAAAGAAGGACTCCAAAGATAATTCATCTTCCTTAACAGTGCTTTCCCCATTCATTTTTAAATATAGTTGCAGTCAAATCTTTGCTCATGAAATCAGAAGTATTTATGAGGAAAGACTGACTGTGTGGGCCCAGCATCAAAATCATGCATGGTTTTCAGTATGAATGGAGCTTTGACAACATATCATCTGAACACAGCTAATGAAATCTGTCAAATTATAGACCAAATCCAAGACACATGAATTAAAGTGGAAGAGAAGAGTCAAATTCTAAATCTCTTAAAGCAAATGTTTCAGATCCTACAAGAAGCAATGGCTGAGGAAGGTCTGGAGTGGTTAAATGTGTTGTCCAGATTGAGATTTCCTCCTCCTCCACACTGATGGACAGGAATTCCCCTTCCCTATAGAGTACATTTTATAATGCATGGGTAAATACAGGGTGGCTTGAAAGCACTTCTTTCCTGAAGTCTTACTGTTCCACAGCAGAACTGGTTTTGATACAGGATGGGCTCTCCACCAAAATGAAAGATTCAGTTCTCAGTAAAGTGACTGTATCTGTGCATGCCAGTTTTCCAACCCATAGCTTGGCTGGGAAAATGAACACTTACAAAAATATATGCCAAATTTTCAGATTTTTAAAAATTGATATACAGCCAAATAAGATGCATACTTGTTTCATGCTATTTCAGCCACTAGTAACAAGACGGGCAATGTTACCTAAGTATTGAGTTTTTTATCTTCATACTAAATGCAAGCAGTGTAAGACAATGAAACATATGCTGCATATAGACCCACCGAGAATTGTTGGAAATTCCTTTATTGGAAAGTGAACAGAGTAGTAGCTCTGTTAAGGAAAGATGGAGCAGAAAAAATCTAATTGAAGCAAAGTTGGATGCAAAGTATTGTGCAGCATTAGTAGCTGTATGCTAGCCCCAATGAAACTGCTGACTCTATCTCACTCCTAGGTATCACAATCCACTGATTTCCTAGGGAGGTCTTGCTATAAAGAAGCTTGGCTAGTGCCTCTCTTATTTTCCACAAGTCTTTCTGGGCAGAGGTTTCAAGAGATGCTACCAAATGTTCCTACCTAACAAAGCACTCCAGCCTGGCTTCAGATTTCTCTCCCATACAGTTCTTTAGCTTCCCTATTCTCTTAGCCTCAGCACTGAAGCCTTTTTAAAATGCATCTCACTTAGTATCCCAGCCAACGTCCCTGATTTTGTCTCTCCCCTCTTAACTACATCATTGTCATCTCATCACCAAGGATTCTGAAATAAACATTATTTTTATTCTTACTGGTCTCTTCCTTTTCTAATTCTGAAAACTATTTATGGCTGAAATTATTTTCAGCCTTTCTTCTCTTTCAGTTTCACGTATTCTCATTTATGATACACCCTTGCCCTCTCCAGCCTCTCCTTGGTTTCTATAGGTCCTCTCCTTTTCCTAAGCCTACCTCATGTTTTTCTTTCTCTCAACCACTTCCCTTTCCTTTACAGCTTTTCCTGCATTCGAACTCACTACACAGATGCAGATAAATTGCTTTTTACTCCACTGCAAGCCTGGCAACCAAGTGAGTCTTAGGCCCCTTCAGTTCAGCTGAGCTCCGTCATTGTCTGTCCTGGCTACTCTCTTCCATTCCATCATAAAAGAAGCCAAGGAGCTGGGCCACAGCCTACAGAAACTATTATCTGCTGTATATTCTCTGTCTTTACTCAAAAGGAGCTGTGAGAAATCTAAATAGGCAGTTTAGCTGTCACTGTGAGGGCAAAAGGTAGAGCGAGATTTATGTCTCTCTATAATTACAATGGGGGGCAACCTTGAAACCAAGAATAAAACATCGTAACATCCTTGGTCATTCAAAGACTGCAATGTAGCAACATAACAGATGATGATAAGACACAAAATAGTGAAAAACTTCTGTTTTGATGTTATAAAGGACTCCTTTATCATTAAGTGTTTGTCATTGAATGTATTCATAGCAAACTCAGCCATGTGAAGTGTATTTTCAAAGAACTAGAAGTCCTGCAGTGGAGTCCCAACAGAAAGTTGGGAAAAGCAGATAAGCGACACTGGAAATGTGCATGACTTACGCCCCTTAAAGATTCACCCCAAGGGGACAGGGGTGTAGTCAGCGCGAAGGGCTCTTTGCAGTCAGCGCACAAAGTTCTTGGACACCACCCAGACGAGCCAATTATGATGAAAGTGAAAGCCATTTATTGTGTGTTGTGCACATGCTTTTATACAGAGCTCTTTCAGATGTGGCAGCTACTGATTGGATACAATAATTCAAAATTCCTAACAAAATCACTATTGGCTACTTTCAATCCTGGGAACGTAACCTTCGAAGCTATGTCAACACAACCTCTAAAATAACTTAGTTGTGTCGATTAATTTATCTCGGTTTCTCCTTATCTTTCTCACCTCCTGTATAACTGGATGCCTCTGCACATCTGGTTGCTTTTCTTCTTTCCCAGGATCCTTTATCAACCTTATAATTACGAAGCCTAAAGTTAGTATCATAGCTAAAATTCTACTTCAGCACAAAGCGCCCCTACACAGGGGGTATCATTTTACTGGTTTGATCTGATACTAGAGGTCTGGCAACAAAGAAGGGCTGGGAACAACCTCAGTGGTGGCCCTCACATGAGCATTCTTTGCTTGTACAGGTTTATCCGTAGTCTACTCAAGAACAGAACTCGGGTCACCTAGTGGTGCCAGGATCTAGTGGTACCAGATGAGCTATACAAATACCGAGAGCCTGCCTGGTTGGATGGGATAACACCTTGTTGTTTTACAGGAGGTTTACTGCTATAAGTGGTGTGGCTGAATAAACAATACTTAGCTTTAGAAAAGCTGGGATAGTCAATAACGCTGTTGCAAAGGAGAGAAAGCAAAGCTGTAGAAGTTGCACTAATTACCCATGCTACATCCCAGCACATTTCAGAAGACTGCATGCTGGAAGGCAAAAAAAAAAGTTGCTGCCCCACTACACTCACCAGAGTACAGCCACAGGTCTAAGTATCAATTAATTAAAGGGTGAGAAATGCACTTAAACCAGAAACTGATATAAAAATCTGTCACAAATGTTACATGACCCTGGAAACATTTTTGCCTTCACAATGTTCAGAGTAAGACATACCTATAGTAGAGATTACAAAGATCAGTATTTCTGGAGTGCTTCCCTACATGGTAACCAGTACAATTGCAAGGCTTGAACAAGGCAAGCTTTTGAACACTCAGAGGCCTTCATCAGGTCCGAAATAGATGTGGCAGAACTACACAAAATTAGCTGAGTTAAATACAACTAGAAAGCAATTGTTCAGAGTTTAGCTAGGTGCATATCAGTTAGATCGTCTCTGAAAGACAAGATAGCTGACAGCTTTGAAGTAAAAGAGAAGTTACTAAGGGGTTAGGAGAGGAGACAATGCTAGGGAAGAGAAACAGGCAGTTTGTTCCCTACGGAGCAGAGAGGTTAATGAGGAGGTATATTATGATATGCCATAAAACCAGTAAAGTTATTGGGTCCATGGTTTTATTTGAGACTAAAGATAGGCTCGTGTGTCCAAAAGCTTCTCTACCTTCTCCTGCTAAATCAGCTGATCTAGTAAAAGACCTCTACCTACAAATTTTGTTTCCTATGTCCTGCTCTGTTGTCCATAGCTGTGTCTCATGATGACAGATGTCATATTTAAGTGAGTGGAATTCCACAGATCACTCCCCGTTACACTGCAGCCAGCACTAAAACTCTTTGTACCAACTATGATTAGCTCTAACTCTGAAGGTATATTTGGACACTGAGGTCTTTGAAAGATGTGATGAGCAATTACAAGACAAGCATTATACAGATTGCCCTATCGGAGTTTTTTAATATGAGCAGCTTTTAAAAGGGTAGATTAAAAATTTAAAGAAGCCTACTGTAATCTATAGCTTCTGGTCCTGTCCATCTCTGTTTATCATCTTTATAATTTCATGACCACATTCTCTAGCATGACTCTGCAGTGCATAAAAGCTCTTCTACCAATTACCTGACATCTCCCAGTCTCCTGCCACAGATGCTCCAAATGGCTGCTCCTGCTGCTGTCTCCCTTCTTGATCTTTTTCACTTCTTATCTGGACAAGTGCACAGCTTTGATCTGTCTTAACTCTCCACGTACAGTTAAGAAGCGATACAAAACTGAACAGAAAAACAGTGTGTAAATAGTAATCATTGGGAAAATGCTGCATTCTCTCCTTCATTTCTGTTACTTCAGAACAAAATTCTGTCCTCTCTAATACAAGTAATCACAAAAGGGTCTAATTCCAGATTTCCATATAATATTTGAAGCCTACCAGTGGCTCTAAATATACCTAAAATGCTGGAAGGAAAAAGCACATTAATTTAAGTGAAGCTATGGACATTAAATGTGCCAGGGCTGAAGGAGACACTGGAACCAAAATATTTTCTACTATGCTTTTCATAATTGTTACTGGCTTCATAAAGAGAGGTTTTCCTAAATGAAACACATTTCCTCAACATATATCCATATAAGTGATAGTGTGCCTTATCCAAATGGGCCTCCTGAACGTACGCCATACCAGCATTAAGTGCTTAACAACTACAGGCTAAATCCTATGATCTCTCAGCTGGACCATTATACCCATTAAACTTTTAAATAAAACCATTTTCAACTTATGTAGAAGTGGGGTGGTTTTACTTCTTTTTAAGCAAGAATCATGTCACAAATAATTCTGTACTACAGCTTTTATAAAAGCTATAAAATATACATTTACATGAAAAAATAATGTCTGGGAATTCCTAGCTATGAAATTTTTATGCCTCTTGTAGCAGAGAACACAGCAATAAAATCCAGAAACTTTGTATCAGTCATCACTATGTGATCTAAAATATTCGGAACATCCCTTGTAAATAATGATTATTAGAAAAACATACGGGACTCCTCAAATAACCAAAAACATGCCTTAAACCTTTCCTGAAACACTAAAACCGCCACTTCAAGCAGGGCTTCTCCAGAAGATACCGGGGAACACAGAATGGGAAAGGTCTGTAGCCCATACTTAGCACTGACAAAATGTTAACATTAACCAGTGGAGTCCACTTCATAAGATGTTATAGTCAGAAGCATTGCCGGGCTTTGAAATGTTTTACATATTTACGGAAAATAAAAATACAGCCACAAAAATAGTATTGAAAAACTCTAAGGTTCAAAATCCACTCAAACCCACCTGCTCCAGATCTTAAGTGCCAGCCACAGCAGCTGTATCAGTGCAAACTGCTGCAACAAACCGACCTTCACAGGCAACAGGCTGCATCAAAATACAAGGTCACTAGCAAAAGCATCAGAAAGAAGCAAATGGAGCTTAGGCCTTCTTATTATGTCAATCGTGGCTTTTAAAACAACCAACCAAGTGTCCGTCTGACCCCAGTTAGGACTAGCTATAATTAAATTTGTCTTCCTATGAACAACTAATGTAAAGAATGCAGGGCACGGGTAACGTGATTGCTGTTGCCCAGCCCAGTGAACAGAACTGCTGTATCTGCATTGTGAACAATCTGGAAGCTGTGGAGAAACATGGATGAAAATCCTGATAAAAGACAATGAAAAAATAACCAGACCGTACTGTGAGAAAAGCATGAGATGTTTCAGTGTTTGCACAGGATAAGGTCTGTGTGAACTATGCAGCTAGAAAATCATCCTTGAGCCCAGTCTGACGTACGGGGACCAATTCATAAGAGAAGGCATTGTCAGACTAATTACTCCCAGCTCCCTAATGTAGCCCCAAAACGATTTTAAGAAACCCTTGCAGTATATGCAGTATTGTTTCTGCACGGCAGCAATTGTAACTATGATGGAGACTAAACTTAAGGATCAACCTTTTTACCTGGGGATATTTACTTGGAATGACACGCCTGGGACAGCAAACGTGCCCAGCACAGCCAGCGCAGAGGCTGTAAACATGACACAGCAGGAAATTTCTGCAGACTTTCAACAGAAAAACAATCACCCATCTCTTAAGTGGAACCTACAGCACTCCAGCATGCATCAGTCAGTGTGAGCGAGGAATTTGTAAGGCTGACTCAGCACTCCTTTAACTGTTCACCAGGCACATTTCTGCTCATGTCCAGCCCAAGTATTTTTCAGCACTGTGACAAGACCTCTGGCCTTCAGCACATATGACACCAATTTTAGTTGAAGAGATGGGTTTTAACACCTACAGACCATTCTGCACTGCAATGGTTTTGACAAGGACCTCTGATTAACATCTTGTAACTTGACTAATGACCTTTTTCTTGTGCAAACCTGAACTTCCCAAGATAAAACTCCACTTGAAGAAGACCTTACTAATTAGCCCTCAAGCACACTGGCACACTTAGGTCAAGAACCCGTGAATGCATACCTCTAGGCTCACATCATTCTGCTCTGATGAGCACAAGACCTGGTCAGTGAGGCCAGGTCTCTCTGATGCAGTCCTGAGGAAGTCGTGTAAGAAAGACCAGTCTTCCCTGAACTGATGGTGTCATGCTGAAACAATTCCTTTGAGGCCAAATAAAATGACCTCCCAAGCAACACTGATGTTGTTTTATACTAGCATAAACTGCAAATTATCTTCCCATTTAATCTAAATGAGCCCTATAATAATCTCCAGTAAAAATGGATGTGGTAATAGTTAACTGCTCAGAGGGGATGAATGCTTATATAGGTTTTTGACAAGTATAATTGCTGAGCATTATTGTTAATGTATCACTTAGAGTGGACTTTAGGAAGCACTGCTTTACTGAGAGGGTGGTCAAACCCTGGAATGGGCTTCCTGGAAACGTGGTCAATGCCCCGTGTCACCCTGAAGTGGTCAGGCAGTTGGATCAGATGATTCTATTCTATTCTATTCTATTCTATTCTATTCTATTCTATTCTATTCTATTCTATTCTATTCTATTCTATTCTATTCTATTCTATTCCAATTTGATTCTACCCTACCCTACCCTATCCTATCCTATCCAAATATTGATGCTACTATACTTCCTTATCTATGAAATGGCTTGAAGAACCTGAACTTAATGATACTAAGGTTTTACAGAAGGGAGTACCTGAATTCACTTAATATTACTAATAAATGTAATTCCCAGTGTATCATCCTGATTTATTTTTTTTTTTTACACAAGACTAAAGTTTATTACATGGCCTAAACTGGAGGACGTACTAGCTTGAAATTCAGCACAACTCTAGCATGGAACTAGAGCACTGTTGTAAGTCTGAGTAACTTAGTGGAAGTCTTACCACTGCTTCTTCCCAAATTCCTGCTAGAATCTCTTGATTGTAGAATCATCTTGAGAACTTTGCATCTCCAGGAATTCTATCATCTGCTAGTTTGTTTCAAGTATTAAGAGTTTTAGCACTTCCTGTAGGAAGGAATGAAATGCAAGTCAAGATGAGGTACTAAAAGTCTTCTATTTGGGAGAGTTTAAGATTCTGGTCAGCACATCCCTGCAAGTAAGAAACTCTAAGATTGTAGGTGGTAACACCTACAGCTTGGACACATGACTGGGACTCCCCTGTAAAAATACAGAGCAAGAGATGGACTTACCGGTTTTAGCCAAGTGATAAAGAGAGAAAATAAGGGAAATAAATGCGTAGCTGCATAATGGCAAAAGAGGAGTGGAACTACTGACAAACCCCTGCTTTCTGATGCCAGCCACATGTCCTTATCAGTAGGTCTAGTGGCCTGCCATCCCAGAAGAATCACTAGCAAAGGGGAGCAGAGATGGAGCAGAGGGCAGGCTACAGGAAAAACGTATGTACACATGCCTCCATGCCTCGTTTGGCCTATTTGCCAAAGGACAAGAGGCTTGTGAAATCATTGTACATGGTTCTGTGTTCTCCAATAACATTTAAACCTTTTCATTAAGAAAGCAGAGAGAGGTCTCAGCATTATTACTTTTTTAACAGTTTTGTAAAGACTGATGAGAGAGGCAACTATTCCTCCAATGAGAAAAAAGGCTCAGCATCAATTTACTTCTCAAGGGACGCCAGGTTATCCATGCAACCGGGAGAAAAGCTTCTATTGTAGCTTGCATTATAGAGCACTGAGAATCAAACCAAAAGATTATATAAATAAAAGGAAACTGAGACCTACTTGCTTCAGTGTTTAGAAGAGTGTTTGTTTTACATTAGCTAGAAGAAATTGCAAGAATTCCTTAATCTGCTAAACACGCACTCACTGCGATGTGTTCAGTAACAAGGAAATGCAAGACTTACAAGATAGAGCCTGGCTTTTCAGAAGACTATCACACTTATGTAACAGGTGGACTTTTTTTTGAAGGAAAAGAGGCCAAAACTTTAACTGGCTCTGGGACAGGCAAAGAGAATGCCCATTAGGAAAGGAGAATGTGAAAGGCTGAAATAAGCTGGAGTGACAGCATAATATTTTGATTATTTAAACAGAAACACGAAAGCCTTTTCAGTCCTATTGGAATAAGTTACATTACATTGAAATCCCAGCACTAGGAAAAATTTCTGCCAGTTTTTAAAATCCTATGCAGACTATGCTAAGTTCTCAAATAATAAATGTCCAGTCTAGATTCACATTAAAGCCATGGTGAGAAGGGTTTCAAAAAGCAGAGGGGATGACCCAGAACAGCTTTTGTCATCCAGGAAGTTTATGACAGGGCAAGGCAGAGGTGGCAGGACAAAAATGGAATCAAACCACTCAGTACAGTCTTGAATTGGGCTATACTCTTTTTATATATCCAGCTATGCACTTCACACCGTGGAATCACAGAATCATGAAGGCTGGAAAAGACCTCAAGGATCAAGTCCAACTGCCAACCCAACCCCACCCCACCCAACCCACTAACCCATGTCCCCAAGCACCACATCGACACGTTTCTTGACCCCCTCCAGGGATGGTGACTCCCCCACTGCCCTGGGCAGCCTGTTCCAATGCCTCATCACTCTTTCAGTCAAGAATTTTTTCCTAATCTCCAGCCTAAACCTCCCCTGGAGCAACTTGAGGCCGTTTCCTCTTGTCCCATCACTTGTTACTTTAGAGCAGAGCCCAGCACCCACCTCACTGCACCCTCGTTTCAGGCAGCTGTAGAGAGTGATGAGGTCTCCTCTCAGCCTCCTCTTTTCTAGAAGAAGGAAGTCTAGGAAGTCTCTTTCCTAACCAGACAGATTACCATTTCAGTTTCAGTGTTGTAAAAACTAAATTACAGTACTTTAACCTTGGACTGAATGCATGGCATCCACCATTTTTCCTTTTTTCTCCAGATTTTGCAGAGGCAGAAATAATGTTTTATTCTGAAACTTTACCTACAGTGTTTTATTAGTTTAGTAGTTGGACTCACTGTGCACATTTGCAAAATTATTATATAGCTTAAGTGTAAAGGACTAATTAAGTGCTTAAGTGGTTTAAACTTAACACAGGGGTAGCAGTTTCTGTCGCTGCTATGTAAATCCTAACTGCATTTCAAAGCTACTTCCAAGTATTCGGTGTTTTGAAATGTCTTTTTACTTAAGTTATAGACAAGCTCCTACTAAAATGACACCTTGTCATTAAAAGTAGAAAGTTCTGTAATGTGCAATGGCAACTTGACTTCAGTGAAATGCACTGTGATGTAATTCTTTTATTGCATGATCACAGGCTCATTTTCCATCGGACTTGCACCTCATTCAGTGCACCAGTATTCACCTAACACGCTGCTGTGCAGCACTTTGTCCATTCTTTCTGAATGCTGTCTCTTTATCCAGCAAAATCTATTCCTTCTTCCTTCTCACTAGACTTTTATCAAGTCCTATGGTGTGCTGACAAGTAACAGGTTCCCTGGCTAGTTCCCACCCTCATAAACTTATCTTTCACCTAGTCTTAAATTTAACCTCTTTCATCAAAACTGTGACCAAGCTTGTTTTTTGGGGTTTTTTTGTTTGTTTGTTTTTTTTTTTTTTGGCTCAGCTTATCGTAGGCTTAGATGCGTTTCCATCTTAGCCCTCATCTCATGAGAGCTCATCCCAAGCATTCCTCTCTTTTTTTACAGCTTTTTTTCCTTCTATCTTCATGTCACATAATCTTTTCTTCCATTTGGTCTGAAGTCAATGGGACACCTGATTATCTCTCAGGTTCTTCCTGTGACTTTTCCTCTCCAGGTTATGAGGAAAGGAGCGTAGCCAGGGGGTACAGGGGCAGGGATGTATGTGCAATCCAGTCACACAAGGGAACCATAGGATTTACAGCCTGTTCAACCACAAACATCTGAAAAATCTCAAGCATGTGCAAAACGGTGCATGCACAGGGGTGCGGGCAACTTTTCTCTGTCACCCTTTCAAGCCTAACACTGGCAAACCTTTTTTTGTTTGTTTTGATTGTTTAACATGGAAACCAGAAGGAATTACACTCTTTTGCTCCACTCTGACATAATAGAAAGGAGCTGTGGGGGTGCGGGGAGGGCAGTCACTAACAGTAGCTATTCTATTGTTTTCTCTCAAAAACTTGGCAAAGCAACAAGCTAGACACAGCTGAAATGTGCTGGCTAAAAAAATTTCTCAAAACTTTCATCTGAGACAGACACAAACCATGCCCAACACCATCACAAACTTTGTCAAAGCTGCGGATACCTGAAAAAGGGCCACATGCCAAAAACATCAGGAACCCCTACTCACATATCACATTACCAGTATTGCCTCTAATTATAATTTATGAACGTGATGTTTTATAAATTACTGGTACGCTCTAAAAGCTTTTTTTTATTGTTGGTCAAGGAGCACTTCCCTGATTTTGGTATTCTTAAAAGTAAGCAATTTGATTTTAAAACAGGTCTACAAATACTTCCATGACAAAACCCATTTGCCATTTCAAGTTAGAAGGGAATCCTCTTCCTGACAACCTTTCCTCGATTTATTCTGGTGAAAAAGCAGGTGTAGCTCATAGTCTTGAGGAAGACGATGGCTGCAATAATGGATTGCAGAAAAGGACCTGGGCCAGCAACGTGCCCTTGCTGCAAAGCAGGTGAACGGTGTCCTGGGCTGCATCAGGCAGAGCTCGGCCAGCGGGTCGAGGCGGAGGACTCCTCCCCTCTGCTCAGCACTGGGGAGGCTGCACCGGGAGGACTGTGTCCCCAGTCCAAGAGAGACATGGACGTGCTGGAGAGAGCCCAACAAAGGGCCACAGCAATGATGGAGGGACAAGAAAGCATCTTTCCTGTGAGGAAAGGCTGAGAGAGCCGGGACTGTCCAGCCCGCAGAGAAGGTTCAGGGGGTCTCATCAATGCACACAGATCCCTGCAGGGAGGAGGCAGAGTCTCTGTCCTTGGAGATATCCAAAAGCCATCTGGACGTAGTGCTGGGCCCCCAGCTGTGGGTGACCCTGCTTGAGCAGCAGTTTGGACCAGACGACCTCCAGAGACCCTTCCCACCTCACCCAGACCGCGATCCTGTGATTCTTTGGACTAACCCATCTTTTCAGTTAGGGTTTCTTCTGTATTTATCCGCTTCACTATTTGTCATCATCTTTAATTGCTCCGTCTCGACTAGGAGATAGTCACATGAATAACAAAGGACCTGTACTAGACTCTTAATACTCATAATGCTTGCAAGTCGATAAAGAGCATAAGAAACTTATTAGCAATCTTCCTATATTCCTGAAAAGGTACAGCTTAAATTTCTTCCAGGACTGAAACTGAGCCATAAAGAAAATATCCAAGTACGGGCCTATCTCCTCATCTCACTTACTGACGCGCCCTCCCCAGAAGTGCTGAGCATCGCCACCAGCGCTGGTTCCGCCATCTGAGCGGAGGCACGACGGTGCAAGCCTTCCAACGAGAGCACTAGCCTCACGCCTGCTCTGGGGCTGCTCCAGCCACCCCGCAGACTCCTGCGGCGACCGCTGCCGAACCGCCCGCGAGGCTGCGCGCGCCACCAGCTGCCTTTCAAGGCCCGACAGCGATTCCAGCTGTGCGTGCAGCTGCCTGCAGCTGGCCCAAGGGCTCCCCAGGGGAACGCGCTCCTCAGCCGCCGTTCGCGGGGCGTGCGGGACAGCTCACCCAGGACTGGGGAGTCTGGCACGTGGGCGCCGCAGCCGCGGGTGGCCTCGGGCCTGGCGTGGCCTCGGGCTCTGCGGACGCAAGGGCGACGCTCTCCTCGTGCCAGCGACGCCGGGGCTCCGCCAGCACCGGGACCGTCTCCAAGCTCCGCTCAGCCCGGGAGGCACCGGCGGGGCAGAGGCCCGGGGGCGCGGTCCCAGGCCCCATCTCCGCGCCCCCGCGCGGGCCCCCCCAGCCGGAGGAGCGGTGACGTGCGGCCGCCGCGGGACACCATGGCGGGGACCGCGCCCCGCCCGCCCGCGGGGACTCCTTGGGGCGGGGCCTCCGCCTCAGGCCAACGACGCGCCGCGCGTGGCCCCGCCCCTATATAAGGGGCGGCCTCGGAGCAGCGCGGGGAGCGCGGCCGCGCCTCTGCCTCGGCCGATCCGCGGAGCCGGCACCATGGCAGGTCAGTGCACGCGGCCACACCTCCCGCGGGCGCCCGGCGCGCGACTTGCGCGGGCTGCTGGCGGCGCGGGCCGCGCTTGTGGAGCCGCCGCGCGCTGCCCGCTCGCGCTCTGGTCACGGCGCGGGAGGGGGGGGCGCGCGGCGGCGGCGCCTATTTTTAGCGGCGGCCCCTGCCAGCGGCGAGCACGCGGCGAGCCCGTGCCGCAGGCGGGGGGGCGGGCAGCGCCCCGCCGAGCAGCGCCCCGCGGCCTGACAGGGCGGTCGCGGCTCCCCGCTCCCCGCAGCGGCACCGGGCCGGGGCTCCATCCCCGGCGGGAGGGGCGCGGCGGGGCCCCCTCCTGCGAGAGGCCAGGGAACGGGCGCTCCCGTGCGCGGCGATGCCTGGCGGTGAGCGGTGCCCGGCTGCGTTCCGCCGGACTTGTGTCCCGATTCTTGTCTTACCTGAAGCTGTCAGCGGGTCGGTTTCACTTTCAGATCTGGAAGGCTGCAGGAAGTCTGGTGCTCTGCCTCCCGATGCGCACGCTGAGATGCTCCTCTCTCTTTAGTTTTGTGCTAAACAAACAAACAAACAAAACAAGAGAGGAACAGGCAGGCACCTGTGACTTCTGCCTATGCCTCTGAATATGTTTCCGGGGGAATTTTTAAAGCACCAGGGCCAGGCACTGCAGTCCGCTCTGCCATGCTGTCAGATGAAAGATTGCTCCCAGCTCAGACTTCCAGGATGTTCTTAGAGGGGGAAGCGCTGGTGCAGAGACTCTCTCATGCAGACACTATAGCCTATGAACTGGGCGGCCTAAGATGTCTGAAGTAGCTGAGTTTTGCCTGGATAAATCACTTATGAATCTGCAACTGTCTCCCGTTCTCTGTGTTTGCAGCCGCGCTGTTACTAATAGTTTGGTGTGTTTTGGGCGTAACAGTGACTGCTGTGTGCACATCACCTGCTGTGCAGGACATGTTAACAGAGAAGGGGGAAGGGGGAGAGGATGGGAAGGAAGACCCCCACAAGTGAAATACTTGTGGTTTAGGTAGAACGGACCAGTCTCTTCTAGTCTCTTGCAGGTGTAATTTCCATATTAAGCAGCAATTGGTCTTGCCCAAAGCGTAGTATGGACTCATACATAACCTGTCTGAATGTTCCTGTGGATGTACTTTAGAGAAGGTATGAAATAGAACATAGTTTATTCAAAACTTTGGAAAGCTCTACAGGCTTGGATGCTCTACAAGTTGCCAGTATCTTCCTCCTGTTAAGCAGTCATAAAGTTTCCTACTACAGTTGGGATGCGATAGGGGGCTTCTTAGCCTTTACTCCATCATAAAACTGCCTTTATTTCTCTAAGACCTCTGTGTGTGAATACTCAGTTTGAGTAAGACAAGACATGCTGTAAGCATACCTGCTAATGGTCCAGTGAAGAGGACGAGTCTTTCAGTGCAAGGTCACTTTAAGAATTAGTCTCATACTGCTGGGAAAAAAAAAAAAAACCTCAACCCATTCAGATGAACGTTGGGTACAATCCCACTTTGTCTGCACTGGATTTTTAGTGAACTGTCTGTCAGCATAGAATGGCAGACTTCCATTTATTGAGTAGTTGAGGAGTAACATGCAAATTAAGTAATGAAAAATGCTGCCCTATTAGGAGGATGTTCACGCCACTTAAAATGCTACAACATGCCATTTTTAAAGCTTCAAAGAAACACAAAATTGTTAATGTAGATTTGCTGAGTTATATGAACTATTACAAATTGATAGCTAAAGTGAATTGAAAAAAAAAAAATTTCCTGGCATTGTAGAAGCTTTTTTTGAACTTTGACTACTATAATCTAAATCCCTTGGGACTAGTTGGTTTTGCTGCTAAGCAAAATAGAAAGTTTTGTAGCTAGTCTGTAGATCTTGCAAACCAGATTTGCAGAGCTTATAAACAATTATGGTACACGATTGTGTGGTGTGGTCAGCACGCTGGAGGGAAGGGACAACCGTGACAGGCTGGAGAGGTGGGCCTGTGCAGACCTCATGAAGTTCAACAAGACCATGTGCGAGGTCCTGCACATGGGTCAGGGCACCCCCAAGCACAACCACAGGCTGGGATGAGAACGGGTGGAGAGCTGGACTGTGGGGTGCTGGTTGATGAGCAGCTCGACATCAGCCAGTGGTGTGTGCATGCACCCCAGAAAGCCAGCCATGTCCTGGGCTGCATCAAGAGAAGCGTGAGCAGCAGGTTGAGGGAGGGGATTGTCCCCCTCTGCTCTACCCTGTTGAGGACCCCCCCTGCAGGGCTGCATCCAGCCCTGGGGTCCAGCACAGGACAGACACGGAGCTGCTGGAGCGGGGCCAGAGGAGCCCCGGAGATGGTCCGAGGCTGGAGCAGCTCCCGTGCGAGGACAGGCTGAGAGAGTTGGGGGTGTGCAGCCTGGAGAAGAGAAGGCTCCGGGGAGACCTTCCAGCACCTTCCAGTGCTGAAAGGGGGCTACAGGAGAGATGGGGGGGCTCTGGGTCAGGGGGTGTAGGGACAGGACGAGGGGGAATGATTTGAAGCTGAGAAAGGGAAGACTGAGATCAGATGTTAGGAAGAATTTTTTTTCTGTATGGGTGATGAGGTAGTGGCCCAGGTTGCCCAGAGAAGCTGTGGATGCCCCGTCCCTGGAGGGGTTCAAGGCCAGGCTGGATGAGGCTTTGGGCAACCTGGGCTAGTGGGAGGTGTCCCTGCCCATGGCAGGGGGTGGCACTGGATGGGCTTTAAGGTCCCTTCCAACCCAAACCGTTCTGTGATTCCCTGTTGTCAGCTGTTAAGAGGGTATTAAGTTAAAAAGATACTGATGATGGCTGTCTCATGGGCTGAGGAGTTGTGCCAAACAACAGTCCCTGTGAAAGTGGAGTAGCCACTATTTTAATCTTACTACTAGACTTGATTGTAAGCCTCTAAGTGCCTGGAACCCTCACTCTCAATCCTGATCTAACCTAGTTAGCAACTTTTGTAAAGGAAAGAAATCCCAGTTACTAAAATAAATTTGATGTGAAAATCTACCCAATTGAAATTGTTAGGAAGAAACTATTTTGTTGATGGTGTCAAAACTGGTGTGGTAGAAACTTCTTTATAAAGCACTGGAGCTTGGAGAAGAGTACTACATTATGACAGTTAACAGTGAACTGAAGAAGTTTAGAAGTTACTCATTTGCTTTTGTCAGTCCCACCCTGGCAGTTTAAAACAACGTGAAAACAGAAAGAATGAGAAGTTTGTATTATATGGCCTCAATAAGCAGTATATGGCAAAGTGATCCCTCTCAGTCTATTTAAGATGCATCTGGAGCAGAAGATTATACTTTATAGTAACAATCTGACCTTGCCTCTTTTTGCTTGAAAAGCAAAAACTGTTGCTGCAAGTCATAAATTGCTTGTTATATTACTGGTTACTTCCCATTTAAATCTTGCATTCTTGTGATAGAGCTGCAACCATGGGTTGCAGAACAACTCATCTGCAAAATCCTGAGCTAGCAAAACTTAATACTGTTGTCCAAGATCTAATTCAATGCTTATTTTCATTTGAAAATGAAATGCAAGTTTTATGCTGCCCTAGCTTCAGTGTTCAGAGCTGAACCTAGAGTAACTCTACAAAACTCTGCTGTTACTAACTTTAGACCAAATGTAAGCTCACTGACTCCCAGTACTTTCAGCTTAAAAATAGTATATTAATGGCCAAAATAAGGCTCTTTAGACGTTTTGCATTGTCTCTTAACATTTGGCATGACTTAGTTAACCTGTGGGCAAACTAGAACTGGTTTTCTCTTTCAAGTCTTGATTTTTTTTTTAATTTTTTTTACGGCATTTTGCCATGTATCGAGTTACTAACAGCCAGCACAGCTATGCCAGTGTGATCTGCTGCATTCAGTCATGTAGGTAGGCCCAATACCCAGCGTTAAAGGGCACATCTCGGAGGTCTCAATACCTGACAATACCAGGTGTCTAGTCTGTCTGTCTCGGAATAAAGCGGTGGATCATGTGAACTTGACCAAGTTCATTTCTTCCAGACCAGTCTTTTGTGACTCTGGCCACAAACGATTCCTATGTGAAAGGGGCACTGGTGCTGGGCTCCTCCCTGCAGCAGTACAGAACCACCAGGAAGCTGACTGCACTCGTAACGCCTCAGGTCTCGGATCTCATGAGGTAAGGTCACTTACGTACTTCAAACTGCCGCAGTTCCCGCTGGTGGGAAGGCTTAAAAATGGAAATTAAATCACTTAATAGTAACCCTCCAAAACTCTGGAAGCTTAACAGCTAAGCACTAACCTGTGACTTGATACTGATATTTCAGCTGTATCTTTGCTCTTTCGTAGTCCTACTTCAAGCTGTCCGATAATAAGAGATTGCCTGTGTGTTCATTATCGCTGTGTGTTTGCATGGGGGGAGCAGGGGATGGGTCTCTGTCTTGCAGAAGCATTCCAGATTGAGATAATGGAATGTAAGCTCTCTTGAAATCTAGCAGACACTTCAGTGAGAGAAGAAAATGAGCAGAACTAAAGTAGCACCAAGTACTTCAAATGAGCAGATCAACAGAGGCATCTAATGAGGTCACCATGGTACAACAAAGGAAATTTACAGGCAACTGCTTCCTACAGCCTCTCTAGAATAGCCTCAGTATGGAACAGGCTGAGGGCTCTCTCCACATGTAAGAGGAGGGTAAAAACCCTGTTAGCTCAATAGCTACATGAACTACAGATGATAGGTCAAGATTCTCTGCATGGGCAAGGGCTCCTGAAAAGGTCTCTCTATAGAGCAGTAGGGAAATGGCTCAATAATAAATGGAGTGACTCCCCCTGGGGTCTCTTGGCAGCTGAACGGCCTTATCAATATAAAGATGTTACATATAGGAACATCCATTCAAGCCTATTAGGTGAGTGTGCTCTTTTAAGATGAATCATAAATGTGCTTGTGTGCTAGTGTAAGCCAGCCAGCGCTATGCCCTCAGACCAGCAGTACCTCCCCAGGGGCGTAACTGGAACTTGCGTTTCTCCCTCTCTGTCCACTATCAAGGTCTGCATTAAGTTCAGGAGCAACTGTCCACACCACTGTCAGTATGAAGACAGCCTTGCAAGGCAGAGTTCTAAAACTAACCTACAAGCTCTGTGGCGCAAATTGTAATCACTGAGCATTCAAGATCTACCATAGAATAGTGAGACTCTACGGATGCTTCATATTTTAAGCAGCATGAACTCCTTAACCTCCCTTGAACTCATGGTAATGCTCTACTGGTGGTAAAGTGAAGGTTGGGTATCTGCCACAAGATTTCACTGCACTGTCTGAAAGTTTAAGTGTTGCCCTTAGATGAACACGGATCTGGATCAAAACACCGCTGTACCCACAGCCAGGATTAAGTCAGTCTTTAAAACTTTAAGGGATAAAGAAAGTTTTATCAGCTGGGTCTAGTCAGATGTCCCTGACAGTCACAAATCCAGAACAGTGTCACTGTAAATATTGCATAAACGTATGTTTCAACTGTTTAGGATTCAGCTACTGTCCTGCTCAAGCTGCTTCAGCAGCTTCCCATTTCTTAACTGCTGTCTCAAAGTAGACTGTTAACTCGCCAAGAATGAGAGTCTGAAAAAAGCGCTGTGTGGATAGTTTGTACTACAGAGCCGTGACCTGCTGGCCTCAGTAGCAACGCCAACTAAAACCCTGTTTGTGGAAGGAAAAAACCAACCAACCAGCCAAACTTCTTTGTTCCCCAAAATGTGTCCATTATGAACGAGAAACCTCAGGGCAGATGGGTGTCCTTGTGCGCTCCAGCACATGCAGTCAGTTCTGCCTGGTTAAGAAGTACCACCAGGCTCCCTGTTATCCCCCTTCTCTTTATGGAAGCTGTCATGGGGTCTAGTGCTGGAATAACAATAGAACTAAATCTTGGCAATTGACTCTTTCCCCAGGAGAGTGCTCGAAAAAGTCTTTGATGAAGTCATATTGGTGAATGTCTTGGATAGTGGGGATTCAGCACACTTGGCGTTAATGAAGAGACCTGAGCTGGGTGTCACACTAACAAAGCTTCACTGCTGGGAACTGACACAGTTTTCAAAATGCATTTTCATGGATGCAGACACAATGGTAAGCAGTCATGTCTCATGGTACGTCTTGATGACCTGCTATGGGGGTTGTTGGATTTTTTTTTTTTCCTGTAGGTTGTTTTTGGTTTTGTTGTTTTGGGGTTTTTTTGGAGGGGGGAGAGGTTGTTTGTTTGTTCTTTTTTAAAAGGAGGGGTAATAGAGGCCTTTTTGCTATTTGGACTAGTAACTCTAAAATATGTGTCTTTTTTTATCTGAATTAATTGTAACTAGTCTGTGGGTGCTATCTCCATAAAGTCTTGTCTACCATAAGCATCAATATGACAGCTTTTTTTCATGTCTTAAGGTGGATGTCAAAATCCATTAAAACATGATACCCCAATTCCTAACCTAAAAAACAGAAAACAATTTTTTACCCCCTTTACAACTAGGTTTTGTCAAATATTGATGAGCTTTTTGAGAGAGAAGAGCTGTCTGCAGCACCAGATCCAGGCTGGCCTGACTGTTTTAATTCTGGAGTTTTTGTTTACCGACCTTCCATTGAAACATACAATCAGCTGTTACAGTTTGCTGCAGAGAAAGGCAGCTTCGACGGTATGTATTATATTTCAATATAAGTTAGGCCAAAATGGCAGTAGTGGTTGGGATGGCTCAGTAACTACGCGTGTGTCACGGGGACTCTGTACGATAGAATTCTGAACATAACTACAGAAGAGTTATCTCCTCCTCACGACAGAGGCTATCGTTACAATATGTAGGAAAACTTTTTTTCAGACTTCATGAAATGAAAAACCTCAGTTTGGCCCCCAAACTAGCAGCTGTAAGTGTTAGCAATGTACAGTCACGTAACGAGAAATCTGAAGATGCAGCAAGCACAGCGCATGCATTAGCAAAGGAGACTGCAGGACTATGCTTCACGCATTCCTAACGCTCCAGGGCTTGAATGCTCTACGCTAACTCCAGCTGCCGTGCAGCAGTACTGATCAACTTGAGTGCAGCTTCTGAGAAACAAACATTTGGAGATGTCTCTTCATACGCTATGTGATAGCTTCCTGTCACTATAGGGTGGTGGCTGTCTTTTTCCCCAGTATCAAGTGCATGTAGCCTTGGCTGCTTCCCACTGTGGGCCACTTGGGATCAGCCACTGTGCCAGGTTTAAACTTGAAAAGGCAAGTTCTGCTGTCCTGTAAGTCTCCTTACTAATCTATTACTATTGCAGTAAACGCACATGTTGCTTGAAGACGACTATAGTTAAAGGCTTCTGGGTGACTATCACTGTCTCCTGTCACTAAATTCCATTATGTAACTGCTGTGGTACAAAACAAAGTCTAACTGAAAAAGCTGCAGAAAATTACATAAAAAAGACCATAAAATGGAACTCTTAAGAGCAGGTAATTAGCCAGCCTGTTAGCTTACCTTTCAGTACTTTTAAAAAATTCTAGATGTCACTCCTGGTCTGCAGAATGATCCCTGTTACTGGGTGGACTCCTGTGTGCAGCCTCTGAAAGAACATTACTCACAGCTGGATGCTTAATGCTACCCTATGAATAAACTCTGACAATGAGCACTGCAGCGTAACGAAGGGTCTGTCTGTACCTCGCTACTGACCCGGCAGCCGTTGGTAGCTCTGGGAGTGCTCTCAGGTGTTGGGTGTAAATTGATCACTAGCTGTGGCGGAAGCTGTAGCACAGTACCAAATTCTTGCATTAAAAAAAAAAACAACCAACCAACAAAATTTCCACCAAAAAAAAAAATCCCCAAACCAACACCCCACCCCCCAACAAAAACCCCCAAACAAACCCACATCTTTGTGCAAACTAACTGTTGAGTAGCTCCAGAACACCTGAGACTTGGTGATTGTCTCCTGGGAGCTTTGTGCTCAACTGCTGGCAGACCCCGTCTGCTCGGAGGACCCCTGTCCTTTGAGCTGTTTCCACAACACATGTTCTGACTTGAAAGCTAAAGCCACACAATGGTGAAACTCCCTCAATGTCCTGAACGTGAAGCAATTGTGGCAGCTCTTAACAGCAAAAGTGGGGGGTTAGTGGTTTAGGTACCAAGTGTCTATAACTGTAATTTGTAGTTCAGCTGTGAAATTTTCTCAGTTTTTATTAAATGGTAGCACTAATCTGAGTAATGAGACCATGGAGACTTACATGACCTGCATACGCTGCTGCTGAGCTCATGAACTCGGTGGGGGAAAGGGGATTAAAGCTTGAACTGACCCAGACCGTAACAAAAGTTCCTAGGAAACTTTTTATAAGAGAAACACCTGTGAAGGGTCACTGCCTGTACCAGGACACAGGGATGCAACAAGCTACCACGCTGTGTGTAAGTTAAGCTCTAAGCACCCCCTTGCTGTAGTAGTAACTAGGGAAAGCAAGACTTCCCGAGCATTTCCTGTCTGTAACAACGGCCAGGTGCCCGCTGTGTACTGCTATTGTCTGGAAGTGGCAGGGGGATGGCTGCTAGTGTGGGCAACCACTTTGTCCGTTTGAACTTCACCTTTCTAGAAAATGAGGAGTATGTCACGCAATAATTCTAGATACCATTTAAAAGCAGTGGAGGGAAAAAGTTTGGTTTTAAAATAAATCTGGCAGTACTGATCCCTTAAGAATGTTGCTATTGCTTCGACAATCCTCTGGCCCTTCAGCCTGAGATCCAAAGTAGTTGCTTTTACAAACGAAGACACAATGCAGCAAGATGGTATCTGTAGGTATGTAGCCAATGTAACTACTGCCCGATTCTTTTGCCTTGTACAAAATATACAGGTCCAGTTTATACAGCAAGACCACTGCTGAAGTCTGACCTAGGACAGCTAACTGCTGTTTTCAGTGGCTGCTTTGGCACAAACGCATGCAACCTGAAAAACAGCTGAGTATGTAAAACAGTCTGAGAGAAAGTCCTGTAGAGTAAGGTAAATACATTGCTGCTGCCCCTTCAGCTGTGAGCATCCCCCACTTTCTTCTGTTTTACATGATCTTACCGTTAACATACGCATTATTAACGCAGCGTTAAGTTAGAAGTTTAAATCAAACGCAGCTGAGTAAAGACCAGAGGACCTGTCTGGTTTCTCTGACTCTGCTCCCGTGATGGGCACAACTTCTTGAGAAGGGCTTTCCTTCCTCTGGGGGTTGAGAGGCAAGGCAGACGTTTGAAACTGCTGGACTCAGTCTCTAGGCAGCTTCTCCCTCTGCGATCTGCATGAATGCTGATGGCTGTAACAGGATCCGCTAGAATTTATATTTGTCAGTGCACTGCCTGTACCTCTGAGCTTGTGCCCCGTGTCGAGGTATTTCAGCTGCAAAAAGCAAATTCTGCTCAAACAGCAGGGAGGGTGTAAACCTTTCTGCTGCCCCAGATCTAATCATAGGCCAGTAAGAAACCCCTTTCCTGAATCAGCAGAGACCAAATGCTTTAGAAGATTAAAATAAAGCATAGTCTCTTTTCTAACTAAGCTGTGCCTTTACTGACTCTTCAGCAATGCAGTTACAGGTGAAGGGCAGACAGCAAGCGGAGGGACTCCCTACAATCTCCTTTGTAAGAGGAACTATAGCACTTAAAGACTAAGTGTGTTCACGGCAATAAAGAATTAATGGATATAAATAAGTAGATTTTACTTCTCAGTAGCCGCTTATAAACTAGTCTGCTTTGGGCCAAGCATTATTTCTCTTTGGTGGAGGTGTTGTTTAGCTACCCTGCCACTGACATACCAAACAGCTTCGGGCTTCTTCAACCTTCTTACAACCTCTGCTTGCACACCAGGAGGTGACCCCTCCCAACACAGCGGGTCTGGCTGTAGCTTGGATCATTGTGTGTGCTCAGGGGTTAGGCAAGAGGAACGCCTGTTGCCTGTTAAGGGGTCTGATGAAGTTTTACTGGAGCTGTCACCAAGACAGCATCTGCTTTCCTTATCACCGTGCAGGTAGATGCATCCAGGGGTGCAGGCCTGGCAGACCACCAACAGCCTAACTCTGGCATTGAGATGTTGGTCATGCGTAAATAATAAAACTAATTGTTGGCACGGGATCTTCTGAGCTGCAGCTTTCCTGAAGCTCCATTGTCAAGTCCTGCTTTTTGCTGCCTTACACAGCTTGAACTTGAGCTGTAAAAGAAACTGAGTGGCAGGGTTCGTGTGCAGCTTGCCCTCTTTAGCAAAAGTAACCCCAAACATACTACTGCTTTTCATTCTCTTCATTTTTTGGATTTCCAAAGGCTGCCGGGTTTACAGGGCTGTTCACAAACAGAACTCTGGCGCTCTAGGCCAAGCTCTTACTGGATATGACAACTGCATTACCAGCTCTTAATTAGTGAAGTGATTGAAAAAAGATCCTGGAACAGTGATCTGATGCTTGTAGCCTATTAATCCTTTCTCTTTCAGGTGCAGATCAGGGGTTATTAAACACTTTCTTCAGCAGCTGGGCAACAACAGACATGAGCAAACATCTACCATTTATTTATAATCTGAGCAGCACTTCTGTATATTCCTACCTTCCAGCATTTAAAGCGTAAGTTCAAAACTCTAAGATGACTTTTAAAGCTTATATAAAAGTAATTTCTTGTAACAGAGTGACCAGGCACAATGTGAACTTGCACAGCTTTTCTAAAGGGAGACCGTTATTGTCACTAAAAGAAGGTGTCATAGTTTCCACTCTTAAAAAACCAAACAAAACCAAACCCAAAACCAAACCATTGAATTAACAGTAGTTAAATGAATCAGCTTGTACATGCAGAGAGAATGCTGCATCTGTAGCTTAAACCAGTCATGCCTGGTGGTAACACCAAAGCTGATTCAGAGGAAGCACATGTGACAGGTCCCTTCAAAAGGCAGAGCCACAACTCCGGTACGGGACACTGTCTGTTACAGCTCTAACCAAAGGCACTCGCTCTTGAATCAGTTTGAGCTGAACTTCAGCATGTCCCTGGTGGTACTGTTCCCACCTGGATAACCTGCCCTTTCCTCGCTCCGGTACATAGGGCGTTTAACAACCGCTTGTTACAGCTCGTCTGTTCAGCCTGCACCACGCAAATAAACAAGGTGAACGAAGACTTGGGTAAAGTGAGAGTTCTCTCCCAACAGTCTTTCTAGGTCTCAGACAGTTCCTTAAGTAACAGCAAGATGGAAGAAAGACTACAGCCACCCACAATACCCTTACATGTTTCCTGTGTTAGGAGAACAACTGCATCCCTCTTAGGCAGCGGTGTTAGATCTGGCATGTGAGTAAACCCTGCGTCAGGGGTAGGGTCAGTGCTACGATACATGCAGGAGGAAGGGGGGACGTGGGGACGCTGAAACGGGAACTCGCTACGAGCGGCAAAGGTGGGGGGAACGCGCAGAGGGAAAGTACCGCCTGCGTAAAACCAATCTGATCTCTGAGTGACATCAGGTTACGAGTGTCTGAAGCAGCAGCTAGCATAAGCAGGACTGTTGCTGGCTCTAGATCAAAATATGTCTTGTGATCAGAATACCATTTGAAATCCTGTCATGCCGAAAGCGGAACACTTATTTAAAGAAATATATGCAAGCCTAAGGATGACTAAGTAGTTGGATAGCATTTGATAAGCTCACATCTATTGTGAAGTGTCCTCTTTCCATGGCTGGCTGGTTGTTGGTCACCTCACATTGACCCTAAATTTACAAATGACCTTGTTGCCACGAGAGACTAATTGGACTTGGCAGCTCCTGGCAAAAATTCCATTTAACTGATTGAATCAATTGCCTAACTGAATTCATCAGAACTCCAAAAGTGGAATAGGGGAAGTGCAGCCCTTTTAGGAAGAATGTCCTGCTCAATAGGTGGAACAATTTCCCTTGGTTAGATCAGCAGCTATACTCCCGATAATCAGCAGTTGGAATAAAGTGAAATATAAACCTACTGACATAAATAGCTAAGTTTTTCACAGCTTTGTACAGCGAGACTAGATTTCACAGCAGTCCCAGTAATCCTTTTTCCAAAGGAAAATGCCAATTCATGACAAATGCTCTCTAACTTCAAAACATTGATGAAGGACTTTTCTGGGAGAGGGGGAAAGACAGATTAGTTGCTGAGGCCAGTGTGGACATAAAGCTTCCTAACAGTTGAGCTTAAATGTCAAAAGAAAGTATTTGCAGATCTAAAAAGTATCTAGAAAGCAGATACTGAAAACGTCACAGAAGTCTGGCATCTGTCAACTGTTGTACAGGTCTTATGTGGACAGAATACTAAGAATACACTTCTCCATTTGCAGCAAGTGTAACATAACACTTCCTAGGCATTCTCTTGCTGAAATAGCCTTGATTTTTAAACAATGACACGCCTCCTCAGAAAAGCAGCAGCTTAAGGTGAAGAAAACTCAGGCTGTTAAGTAGTGCGGTGACAGCTGATAGAACTAAGGTAGTCCACTTACGCCAAATCTTGACAAATAGAGTTGAAAGTTAAAGCCCAGGAACTGACTTCTTGAGATTTTTTTTTCCCTTGCAGTCAGTGCAAGTACTTGACCTTGTTTCACACATGTATGGGCTTTCATTTTGCAGTAAGATTAGTTGTGTTCAAAACATTGAACATGACTGTTGAAATACAGTCAAGGATCGTACAATAGTACAAAACCCCACCCAAATGCATATTGCCTTGAATATTCTGAAATGTTTTGAAACACGCCTGCATAGTCTCCTTACGTAAAACTTCAACAACCGAGTCCTGGCCAAAATGACGAGGCTGTGCCTAACAAAATGTTAGATAAACTTGTCTGGCATTATTATCCATTTTAATCAAGTTATGTTGAGAAGAAATCCCAACATGGTGCAAACTGAACTAGGTGAGACAGTCGCTGCTACTAGAGAGACTGGTATTGCTTGTTCACAAAACAGACTCGGGCTGATCTCTAGTTCTGGAACCACAGAAGAACAGAGCGAAGGCTGTCTCTTCTATTATTAAGTTCTTTACTTCAAAAGGGGCGCATCTCATCTGCACTCTTAATGCAAAGAACATACTGGTAACATCTGGGACAAAGAATGAACATAACACTTCCTAGTTATACCATACTGAATATGGAGTTAATATTAGTTTTAAAATGAAACAAATAAAAAAGCCCACCACCACACAACCCGCCCAACAGCTAAACTGAGGTTCTCTAGAAAATAACGGTTGGTTGCCTAGCAAGACCCTGCTGCACCAAGATCAGAACTCCTCTGACGTGCCTGGGTTTTACAAAGCTATTATTTTGCAGGGACACAGTCCTCCTGCAGCACGACCTTCCACTGATCCTTTTCTATAGGGCTGTGCACTGAAAGGGTAACTCTAACACTGACCCTTCTCTACATCATGCTTGTAATGCCTGACTATCCGGATCACTGACTTTGGAGTAGAATCTTTTTCACTTTTAAAACCAGTTCCGATTGCAACGGCTGCTTGAGACTGCTCTCTCCTGAGCTATGGACATCACTCTACCTAAAGGCTTGAGTTGGCTGTAAGTATGTAAATAGCACAGACCCTTAGGTTTTGGCTGTATTCTGACTAGTGTAATGTAGAATTCAGTCTGCATTGTTTCTGTTGTATAGTGACGCTTTCAGTCCCAGTAGGCATTGGCAGTATATTGATTTAGTGTTTAGAAATATTCATATTTCTGTCTTCTGGACACCTAATGGAAACTGCAGGTTAAAAAAAAAGTCTGCTAGTCAAAACTCTTGTTTTTTTAGACACCTGCACAAACTGTGGGTTCTAACTTTTCCTGTCCAACAGGTTTGGTGCAAATACTAAAGTGGTGCATTTCCTGGGAAGCACAAAGCCATGGAACTATACGTATGACTCCAGAACAAAAAGCATAAAAGGCAACATGGACGACCCTAAAATAGTTCACCCAGAATTCCTCAACATGTGGTGGGATACCTATACAGCTAATGTTTTACCATTACTAGAACAGCATGGAATTGTTAAAGAAAGTACTTCAGGTGTAAACATGGTACGTGCTTTAATATTCCTATAGAAACTACCTAAGCATGGATGACGGGTTCTTTACCATCCCACTGATTGCCCTTCCTTCCGTCCAACTCAAAGCATGGGTGTGGTTAAGTTTGTGGGATGCAGGTTTTTTTGGTTCTTTCAAGCTTGGAATAAATAATACTACAGAAGAGAAGCACACTGTAGTGGTCTTGAACGTAGCTGTCTGCTTGCCGAAAGCAAACGACAGAACTAGCTAATGGTGCACAGAAATCACAGTGACTTCAATACACACAGAGAAGGGCCCAGACTCTTAATGTGTTGCAGCTAATAAGATTCTCAACCAGAAGAACAGCATGCAATATGTACGTGCATCTTGCATGGTGAAAAAAATCTGGGTAAGCCTAGGATAACTAGAGGATGAATACTTATGTAGACTGTCAGTGATGCCAAAGTAATGCTTCTAACTCCAGTTCTCGTTCCCCGAGTTTAGCAGCTTGGATCTGACTGCAGACTTTATAGTCTTAGCTTAGGACATGGGCCAGTTTAAGCTCTCAACCTTTCTCAGACCAAAGTTAACGATCTCCTAAGTTGTGCTTTCTCTTGTTAATCTTACATCTTTTTAACGAACTATTTGCAGCTATCGGGCTTGGTCTATACGCTGGCTTTCTCTTGTGGCTTCTGTAGAGAGGTATGAAGAACTTACACTTTTTTTTTTTCTCCCTAACTTCTGTAACTCTGCTTTGTTATTTTGCTAGGAAAGCTGCACAATCCCTGCCCATTGCCAATGCTTGCTGCTGCGCATGAGAACGTCTACTTCATTATCCCATTCTATGGCCTGTTGCTCACTTTAGCTATGCAAAGTATTTCTATATTTTTACTCTGCCTTTCCTTTTAGGCAGAGGTTACAGAGGCAGTGTCCCACATATCAATATCAGCACCATCACCAGTATTACCAACTGTATCTTCAGAAGAACGCAAGGAACGGTGGGAACAGGGCCAAGCTGACTATTTGGGAGTGGATTCCTTTGACAACATCAAGAAGAAACTTGATACCTACCTTCAGTAGAAATGCCTGTCTCAAACAGTGGTGATACAAGGACTTGTTCCAGAACTAACAGCTAGAAAGGTATAGATGGTGGTCAGTTACACTTGCTAGTAGCTTGATGAAAAACTTCTTGGCTGAAGGCCTCTGCAGTGCTACAGATGAAGACTGAGCAAAAGCTAGGAAGCAGAATTCCTTGGGCCACCTGTAACTGCCCAATTTCCAATTCTCCCTACTAGATAAAACCAGGTATTTTCAGCTTAAATTTTCTTCTGTTGTGATCAATTGGCTCAACATATTCCTTGAAACTGGGTTTGTTACCTCGCCTTATTAAGGTGATTAGCATTGATTCCTTTGCTTGCTGTTTTAGATGTAAAATCTAATTCATGGGATTGCTCATACACTAGATTGGTAGCCATTCTGCTTTACCATAAATGTATTAATGACACTGGGATACATACAGATGTAACAGTAATAGCACTGCTTTGCTCTTCCAGTCACAATTGCACTGAAGTTTTGACCAGGTTCTTACGCACAGTGCCTACAGCATGGCAGAATGCATTTTTCAGTTCTGTGTACTACGGGACTAGTAAACTGAGTTTTATCTGTTACTTGCAATGTTGCACTTGATACAAAAATAAAAAGTTGTCATGCATTTCTGGCTTTCCTAAACTCTTGAGCAATTAGGGAAAAAAAAAAAAAGGGAGCTCTGAAGCAGTTTAACTAAAATATTCAACAGGTGTAACGATTAAGCTCTGCTAATGTCACTTGAGCTTTTAGTTCTGTAATTGTTTATAAAGCATATAATCATTTGTCAGGGAGTTGTTTAGAGCAGATCCCCTTATTAGCTTGCCCTAAGTATAGGACAGGGCAGTGGAGGAATTGCCTGCTGAAGCTACTCACATAAGCACCCTGGAGCTTGAGAAGAGGGAATCCTTCAGTGACTAAACATCATCCCTAACCTACACACTGTACACGGTGACTTTGTTTGTGAACACAATGGTGATGCTATTTTGGCAAAGAAAGACTACACCGCTGCTTAAGTAACTGTACCTACCCTGATGAGGAAAACTCCTCTTTCCATATGTGCAGAGAATAGAAGAAAGTGCTTTTTGCCACGCTCAGGCTACACATTGTATTTTAAGACACAGGAAAAGCAGCAGAAATACCACAGTAACAAAAGCATGCAGATAGACAGAGACGGGTCGTTATCGGTACTAAGTTTCAGATCCATCCTTAAGGCACAATTCTAAACTGAACCAAATTCCTTAGTGTTCTGTCTTCGACAGCCATGCTCTGTACTAGCCAGAAACACCAAGAAAATATTATTTCATTATTTGCTAATAAAGGAGGGTACTAAACTTTTAGCTTAGTGATAAAATAAACCATCAACAAGCTCTCACCATTTGCTGGTAAAGCAGAAGACAATCTGGGTATGAGAGTTCGTCTGTTTTACTTTGTTTTCAGTACTTAATTGCTGTAAGATTCCTTGGTCACCATTTAGCAAAAATGCTAAAGATGAGGTCCAAACTAAAGTAGCTTGTAGCTATTTAAAAGTACATAGCATCTGAACTCCCAGTTGTAACTAGCTCTTTCCAGTGTGGGGTTTTCTTTTGCTGTGTTGGGTTTTTTAACAGATAAATTTGAAGTTGTGTGAAAGCAGAAGGGATTACTAGTTATGATCTGTAGTGAGAGAAGTATACTTTATCCAACAAGTACAAATATTGGAGTTCTGCTTGCTCACAAAATACTCTGGAAAATGGTAAAATATTCTTTTAATGACAGCTAAACAGTCTTAGTTTTACCCCCCGTCTGTATTCATACTAGAGAATAGGCACGTTTCTTCTTTTTAAGCTTAGTTAGAGAGAACTGAAAGTATAAAAGCATGAGACTACACCAACCTGAGAATTTGGCTTAGCATGTAAGTTTTGTTACATTAATTCAAGAAGATAAGGAGAGATGCTGAATAAGATGAAAACCTGCATGTTTTGGGTTAACAAATATAGGTAGTAAAGAAAGAAAACCTATGAAACTATTTTGTTCTAGCCTCTGTGACTCATACTATGGTCAAGTGTTCACCCACAGCCTCAGGAAAGCGAAAGGTATGACTTCTATGCCAAACTCTATGCTGCTTATTTTCAATAAAATGACCTTTATGTTATTATCTACCACTATTTCCTTCATAATTATTGCAGGCAGCATTTGCAGAAAAATAGAGATCCTTTTTATCCCTTGTAATAGCATCACTTGATACATGAAACCGTCTTCTGCTTTAAACTGTAGATACTCGGAGCAGTAACTGAGTTAAAGCACTATACTCAAAACATCAGTATTCAAAAGAAGCAGAGCCCGGTTTAGATCATGACTTAAGTACTAGAAGTCCACTTGCCTTTAAAAAACATATGATCCAAGGTGTTCCTTAGATGGTGACAGCTCAGAGCAACTCTTAAAAGGTTAGAAACTTTTTTTTTTTCATTTACATCTTTATTGTATGTAGGGGGCAAGAAAAACCCATAACGATAGACTGCTAACTCAGTCTTTGGAAATTGTTAAGTTCGCAATTCCAAAAGCTCATTTCTAGAACATGCCACAGAACATACCCTTAGAACTCCAGCAAAGAACACCAATAGCCAAAGACTACTTCCAGATCATGAAAAGCAAAAAGAAACCCCAGACAACCAGAACACCATGGTTTCTAGCCACCCGAGTAACTGAACAGCTCCATCGAATCAGACAGGACTTCTCTGCGCTCAGCTTTGACCTGTAGCTATTCTCTTGGATACAACAATGGCTTTGTTGGGGGAGGCGTTAACGAGCCATGAAGCTTAGTACTAACCTCCAGTAAGTTTTTATTTGGCTTTGGAACATGGAAACCATCATCTAGTAGAGGAAAAATTATACTAGTAATTGTTTTCATAATCATAGCTCAGCCATTCTGCAAAGTGTCAGCATCTTTTAACACAAGGAATGATGTGGCTTAAGTAGCCATTGAAATGGGTCCCTTCCTCATGGAATTTTAACTTGGAAAATGTAAAGAAAAACACAAAGCTAAAATCTCTTTCATAATCACAAATTATTTCTCCATCTTATCTCTAAACATCAGAATCTGAACCACAACAACCCAAAGTAAGTTCAACTCACATAAATTCTATGAAAAAAAAAAAAAAAATCCGGTGTAGCTCTGTTTTCTTGTTCTATTGTCACCTTCCCAGGGACAACCAGTTACTAGGGTTCACACTGTCTCCCATCATTCTTTTTAATTCTTTCTCCAACAGACTTAAAACACACTTTCCCCCGTAGCTAAGATCCTGGCTCCCCAAAACTGCATCAGCTTGTTAGGTTACGTATTTTTAATTCCTTTCTCACTCCTCCCATTGGCTCCTTGTTTCTCCAAATACCAGACACTGTCCCTTTATTTCTCAGAACTTCTCAGTCTCCTATGTTTGCAATTCATCTTATAATAAATTCATCTTATAATGGTATTCGAGACATAAGAAAAGGTGAAAGGCACTAGGAGCAAATCAGATTCCATTTCTCTGCTGCCAGATACCTTTCCTGAATCTCAGCAGGACCTAAACACAGCAATCTCTGCCTCCAGTTCCAAGTGTTACAGGGAAGGCAGCATGGTGTTAATAAAACACACAACGGCAGAGACAGAAGGAACAGAGAAGAATATTGAACTGAATTGAACTGAGTATCCAGCTGAGATTCTGCAGTGCAATTTATTACTTTGCAGTGTGTGATAGTTTACCAGATTCTTCCTCTATAAGTCAAGATGCATGCAGATCAGCATTCCATTGAGACATAGGTAAGGGATGGGAGAAGCACTTAGCTGTGCAAGAAAAGTGTTAGAAAGCTGTCAGCTATTAAAATAATTTGTTTTGTTTAATTTATTTTGCAAGGGCTAACTGATTCACTGACAAGTGGGTCATATTCTACTTTGCACGCAGCACAGCTGTATTGTTCAAAGTCTGTACAGAAATTATTAGAAAGCTTGTTACCAATACAAGCCTATGATTCTAGCATTTTCTCCAAACCACAAACCCTTTACTTTTACAAAAATCAGTGGAACTCTCTTTAAGGGAAGTAAAATATTAAAAGAAAGTGGTTTACAAATGTAAGTACTTAATTTTTACTAGCTCCTGGGAAGTAACCAACAGTGGAACTCCTTGCTGCACCTTTCTGTTATTCAGAAATAGTAAAAAAAAGTTGTAAAAAAATAATTAAATACCATTCTTGAACATAGTCTGCAAAAGTAAAAATTCCTATGAAGTGATCACTAACCACCTATTCTGAAACAAACAACCCAGAGGATCTGTTTGGTTTTCAGGAAACATTGAAAGATTAAGCTAATTAATTTCTTAGAGGTTTTATCTGAAGGACAAAACAGACATTATTTACCTCTTGTTACCTTTTCACCTCTAAAAAGCATTAAATTCTTGCAAGTTAGAATGCATGAAGATATACTTATGTTTTGAGGGATTTTTATGTATTCTTAAGCGTTGTAAATAATAAGCAACATTTCAAAGAAATGAACTCTGGAAAAATTTCAGGACTGCAAAAGAAGTTTGTGTTTCTAAATTAACATTTAGGAGCAAAGTAGTTTTGTAATTAATTTGAATGTTTTGACCACAAAGACAGCAAAACTAAAAGTTAGAATGAGACATATAACTTGAAAAGCAGCATTACCTAAAATATTAAATATATTATTTACTCAAAATACCACAGTTTCAAGCTATAAATCAATAAGAGCCTTAATTTCATTAATTTTGGTTTGTTTTACATCACTTGCTGAAGGCTTTTTGGTAGCAAAGGCTCCTGCTGCAAGTTGCCTCTTCTTGTTCTGAATTTTCAGCATATTTTCTTCCACTGAATCCTTCACAATGAACTGAAATACAAAAAAAAAAAAGCCCCACTGAAATGAAGGGTTTTTTGGTTTTGTTTTGGTTTTGTTTTTTTTTTTCAATTAAAAGTTTAGGATGAGAAATATAGGTAAAAAAAGTTAAAAAGCTGAGAACCCTAAAGCACAGGTACAATATTTAGTTATTCCTTTGTAAAGAAAACACAAGAGGGAAGGGCTATAAAGCAGTTGGAGGCAAAGGTTTGGCATTTTAGGTTTTTTGCCCTTTAAAAATAAGATATATATTGGAAAAATATCCCTCTCTTCTTTGCTACTTACATTAGAAGAGAATCTGTCTTCAATTTCCTAAGTAATATTTTTGGGACTGGGTGTTAATTCCACAGCTAAACAAGCTGCTGTGAGGAGAGCAAAAGCATTCTACGTACCTTCAAGACAATAAACTGCAATAGCCAGGCTAGGCAACAGCAGTGCTACCCTTAGTCACTCCAAACAGCTCAACAGGGACATTAATTTCTAACATTATAATTTCACAGGAAATAGGTTACATTTAATAAAATCTTACAATCGAAAGCACATACTTCAAAAATCACACCACAATTTAAGTTCACTGGTGAGACATATGTTGTCACAATTCTTTTAAAATACTGTCCAGCTTTTTGGAAAATTATTTATTTATTCATAACCAGAAAACTGTTCAAACAGACCATCTCTCAGCTCACCTTAGTAATAACAACATCATGCTTCTGACCCAGCCTGTGACACCTGTCGAAGCACTGGTCCTCTGCAGCAGGATTCCAAGCCTAGGAGTAGCACCAAGAAACGAGTTAAATAACCTGCCTCCAAAACACGTCGTAAGACAGTTATCGTACCATCAGCTCTTGGACAAATACTGCTTGCAGATTAATTACTCCTAATCCAATGTCTCACCCCTTAAGTATCCCACTATAAAGAAAGCTTTGAGAACTTTGGTTATGTATTTATAACAAGCAGGAACTCCAGGTAGATTCTTTAAAAACCATTTGTCAGGAGTGCCGGAGACATCAAAACAATCTTGTGATCATTTTGTGTTAGAATTAAACAGTGCATACATTAACTACCGCACTACCCTCTTCCTGACAGCAAAATCTAAACCAGCTGAACACAGCAGACGAAGTCCCCCGACTGTCAAGAAAGCCCATGTGCACTTCCATTGGTGTACGCAGTGATCACCAAGTTAGGGAATACAAATGGTAGTTTAGCTGTTCCTACTTATGCTTAGGTTGTAACACCAAATGTAAGAATTTGTGAAATGCAAAGTCTGTGCTCTGCATTTTTGCAGCATCTCTTTTCTATCTAAAGGCATAGTATTACTAGTTCTCACTGAATCGATATTTAAATCTACCTGAAGCGTAATACCATTCTCTCTGTGACAAGCAGGTCTCATGCAATGGGCTCACCTTACCACATACTGAAAGTTATCTGCAAAATCTTCTTCATGACTCCTTTCTGAAGAAGGGGGGGAAACCAGCACTAGGCTAGCACAAAAATTTCATTTTAGATTCTAAGAACCTCTGATGCCTAAACACACTTAAGACATCAAGCTGCAAGATAAAAGCCAAACAAGCCTTGTTTCTCCAGTCTAAGGTAGTGAGCAGAAGTTCAATGACATACCTGTCACTGCAAGAGGAGCATGCCTGGCGAGCTGCGCATGGCAAACCATTCCAATACCAACCTGACTGTACAAACAAGGGGATGTCTTGAGGACAGACCTAGCCCACATGTGCACGAGCATGTTCTATCTTTGCTGTAGACAAGGTGTACCAAAGTGCCCTGCCCTCACTCTTCTCTTAGCAGTACAGCAAAGGAAAACTGTACTGCAGTACCTCCGTCCTGCGATAGCCCGTACAACGGATACTGTACTTCACATGGGAGAAGATGAAGAAACTTGAACCTCAGAGAAACATCCGTATACTTGTGATACGCTCACATTAAAGGTTCACATTTCTTCCTAAAGGTGAGAATTCAGCAGATATGATTGTACTTAAACAAATAATAATTAAAAAATAAAAAAGGGAGGGGAAGAAAGGAGTCTGTGGTTGGATAAATGTTCCTCCCTTGCACTGTGGGATAACACCTCTCAGAGAAAGAATGCACACCTCTGCCCTACCGTTCTACAACAAATCCATAGGATTGGAGTAGAAAAGGGGGTTACTCCACTGGCCCCAGCAGTGGTCTACTTCTTAAATCCTATTACTGCTGCCAGTTCCCTCCAAGGAGTGCCAATGCAGGATCGAATCCCATTCGGCACTGGACACTCAAAGGTGAGATCAGAAAGGATCTGTGGTGGCGCTGCCCCTTCACCCATGCAGGCAGCCCCTGCGCGTGGGACGGCACCATCACAGGGTGGTGACCGGCAGGATGAAAGTGTCCAGCAGTGTACGAAGGCTGCGGTTACATCTGGCGCTAGTTTGTGAGGTACAACCACCTACTGTGGATGACTCGGTGCTAACGATGCTTAGCTTATTTTCTACAACAGCTTGCTGCTGCAGGATAGTGTCTGCATTACACCCCATTAACTATCTCCACAGAAAATGAAAATTCTCTTGGACTTTCCACAAGCTTTCTTGCTCAGAGAGCAGTTTGGGTTTTTTTTAAAAAGCAGGGCGGGGGGGTGAGGGCAGTTGGACTCGATGATGGTGGAGGTCCCCCCAGCTGAACTGTTCAGTGCCTCACAAAGGAACAGCACCTGGGGAGATGCACTGCAATTCATGAAAACCCTTTTTCCATGGCAACTTTTCCATACTCTCACTCATATTTAATTCCATCAGTTGATTAAGCTTTTGTCTTCATGCTGTTGTTATCACTAAGCTGATGTCCAAGCTAGTATTTTTTCTTTACTATTGGTGTTACCAGATGCTCAAACAAAGCTACACTATTATTTTAATTTACTTTGGTTTTGTTTTCAAGTGCACAAACTGCAGAATTTGTCTCAGTTTCCAACTGCCAAAAACACTAGGACACAGAGCAGAGACTAGTGGGGAAGAACTGAACAGAAAAACCTGTTTTGTACAATTACGCAAGACATGAACCAATTCTGTTAAGACTACCATTTTGCTATCAATAAATGTAATTTACATTTTTATTCCTTACAAATAATTTTGCATTCCTGAGTGCTTTAATGAAAGGAAAAAACTTCCGAATTTATATATTGCCATCTTTCTCAGGCTCCTGCAACCACAAAAAGTAACCTTAGACTAATGTCTTTATTTATAAATAAATTCACAAAAATAACAGAAGAGATTAGAGCAGAGGAGCTCTGCATTATAACACAGAAAAAAATTACACTGACATTCCACTTTATGGCTTTTGAAGTTATGCAATAGAACAAACATTCAAAAGTATCAGAAAGAAATAAAGAAGGAACTGATATCAAATGCTGCACTATAAAGTGTCACAACTAGCATTCTTTCCATTCACAGTAAATAAATGGACAAAAAATATTGTGTTAAAACAGAAACAAATGAAGAAAGGCCCTATTTGCCCTTTAACAGATACTCATCAGTGTTGTTCATTCTCAGAGAGGCTCTCCTCCTGCCTCTTAAGAAAACACCAAAGGAGCTTCACCTAGCTTAAGCCACATCATTATGAAAAACCCATTACTCACAGGATCCATTAAAAACACTCGGGAAGCTGCTGTCAGATTTAATCCAACTCCACCAGCTTTCAGAGACAAAAGCATTACGGTTGGGGATCCTGCTTGGCGGCTTTGGAAACACTGAATTGCTTCTGCTCTTTTCTTCTGTGCCATTGACCCATCCAAACGAGTAAAGACAAACCCTGATTCTCTGAAGAGAAAGTAAACATGTTCCATTTAACAATCCCTCTTCTGTGAGAACAGGAAATAAATATATTAAAATCCTGACCTCCACTTTGAAAGGCATATTTAAAATTCTGCATTTCACAGGTGGTATATTAAAAATAACTAAAATGACATTTATGGCTTTATTCTGCTAAACAAAGTATTTAAGTAATTTGTTCCTCTTCTGAAGTTCTAAAAATCAAAAGGACACTATATTCTTTGAGAGATCTTTCTAAAACACCATAAAAGCATGTGTTTATTAAAAATGACAGTAATTCTACTTACTTCAAGGGATTTTCTATCAGTGAGAGGAAACTCGTGAACTGAGAAACAACCAGACATTTAGAAGTTGGATTGTCCCTCCGCAGTTCTATCAAAGCATGCATGAGAGCATTTATCTGAAAGTGAATGAAGATTTACACAGTTCATTCCGACTTGTGCTTAGAGTCCACTCCTCCAGGCGCTTCCATAAAGTTCACATCAGCTGAGAAATCACTGGTCGGTAACACCTTTTAAACGAGCTGATCTTAAATTGCGTGTGTAGGGTTTCTTTTAGTTTCCAAAGGAAACGAAGGGTTGAGCACTTTTAATGGTCCCAACCTACAGGGTGACTGACGGCGCTTTGGGGAAGAGGATCTCAAACCCCTTCTCCAGATGTCCCGTCAGGAGTCAGCAAGTCCCCTGCCTCCAGAGCATGTGGGAAAGAGCCGCAGAGAACTCTGAAAAGCAAGGCTTAAGCAAGGGACAGCCACAGGGTGAGTGCTCTACTGTAGCAGTACTCAGGAACCAAGACAGGCTTCCCCAGGAATGTTCAGGCAGATAAGCAATGCGAGACCCTGGACTGGGTGTGACAGAGGACAAGAAGCACCAGACGCACTCTTGGGACCAACGCAAGAACAAAAGGTGCAAGGAACTGGATCTGAGAAAGAAGAACACTGCCAGTTTTCCCTTGTAAGGTTTAGTTATGATGAGGTAAAGAGCCACTAACTACAGAATGCAAGTCACTGCATCAGGTAAAAAAGGGGTTAAAAAAAAATAACTTATTCTAGAGAAAATGTCCTAAATTAGTTCTTAGGTCTCCACAGAAAGATTTTTAGGGAATAAATTTATAACCAACTTTTGAAAGAACAATAATTTAATTACAAATTAAAATTAAAAATGTAATGTTTCAGAAAAGCAATCTCAAAAAGGTCAAAGTGCAAGCAGGAAGATTTAATTTCTGGCAGAAAATGCCCAATGAAGGTGAGACAAAAAACACTGCGGCAGACCTTGTGAAACAGGTCTGCAAACTAAAATAAAAATATCTCACTTCTTTATCTGACAAGTGTTATATTAAATATATGATGCCCATTTAGTTTTCCCCTCTAAAGAAGAATATATGTTCTTTAGACAAGTTTTAAGAAAGAAGGATTTATTTAGATTTTTAGTTTCCAGAAGTAAAGTAAGAGCTGAATAGTTTTGGTGGTTATAGAACTACTCCACCTTTAGAATCAGAAACAAAAGGCAAAGCAACAGCTCTTTTACCGAAAGTTGTGTTTAATTAATACACATCTATGTACTGCACAATGACCAGCCTCTAATTGCAACTGGTGCTACTTTCGTCTGGTTTCCCTGCTGCAAAATTTATTTGTGATGAGAGTTTTACCACGTGTTTTCTCCTGTACAGGCCAGACAGACTTTTAAATAATACTTTAAAGTATGTTATACATACGTAAAGTATGTTCAACATATGTAAAAATACCAGAGTGCTCTGCTAAACCATAATGACAGCCAAGTGAAACACAATGGAATATACCTTTGAACTGGATATCCACTCCTGACCAGACGTCTTTCCATCACTGGAGTCTATTTCCTCCTCTAGGGGACTGTCCACCAAGTGCTCTACTCGAAGCTCATTCCTACAGAGAGGGCATCGGGCATTCGGCTACGAAAAAGCCCAAGTAACATCAGAAAAAACGTATTAAATCAAATTGTGCATAGTGAATACTAAAGATCACCTTTACAAAGCTCCTTTTGTGGAATTATTATATTGGTGTTCATACAAAGACTCCCGAAGGAGTACATTCACTCTTGTGACTCACTGCTTTGTCATTTCTGACACGACAACCAAAACACTTCATTTGTGAGAACACCAGGGTGACATAAACGCGACATGTTTTAAAAACACTCAGCCTTCCTTAAAAGCGCTCTTCTTTCTGAGAACATTTACGCTTGAAACAAGCGGCTCAGTATTTAAAAGCAAGCAAATGCTTGGGCTGTTAGGAGAAGACTATTTAAAATATCACAAAAATAAACTGTCTTTCAAAGACAAGATCTTTCTTAGTTACAAACAAAGAACGACCTTTTACCCTTTTTCTTCAAAGCCTGCACAGAAATAATAGCAGGCTGATGAAATATGCTTTGTCAGGGCCAGACACAGGGTATCTTCCCTTTTTCCCCAACAGACATGAGAAACGAGGTATAATTTAACACCAAAAGCTTTTTCCTCTGAAGCATACTCTAGATAAAGAAAAGTTTTGAATTTATACAATAACACTTTCTTAGGACTACTCACAAAATCTAACAAAAGACAACGTGCACTATACAAATACACAACTTTGTGAAGCAAAAATGACAGGCATGGAAAACTTTTGCCTATCAGAGCAAACCTTTAAAATCAGCTAACTGGGTTTAAATAGCGATCTGGCCACAGAACCACGGCAGCTTTCAACAGGCTGCAAAGCCGACCAAGACGGGGGATGCTGATCTGGAATGAACCGCTACCCAATTAAAGAGGCTGGCAGTCATAATCTGCATACCTCCCCTTACTGCAGCAGTGAAGACACCCTTCCAGGACACAGAATCCTAACACAAAGCAATCTGACATAACAGCGTCCAAAACATAGTTACGAGTGAACAGCAATCCAAAAATCCTCCAATGATGAGACAAAATACATGAATTCTATGAGATCTGAAAAAGTTTTCTGGAAAAAAAAAATCCCAACAGTTCTCCTAAACTTTTTTTTTTAATAAAAAGCTCGCATCTTTCTGTATCCCTTCTCCAATTTAGTAATGTAATTAAAAATCAACAGAAAACCCAAAACACAGCTGAATGCCAACACAGATATGGAAGACTTGCACACGAAAGTGAAAAAAAGTATCTAGCGATCAACAACTAGAAGAAAAAAAAAGAATGTTTTAATACATATCTGGCAAGCTTTCACAAGAACGCAGTTAATACACAAAGACATTAGATTACCGTGGAGATTTTATAGCTGTATTGGGACTTCTGCATAGGATCTTTACTTACTTGCACAACTCTGACGCTAGCCTCAACGGAAGACTGAAATGAAGAAGGCATTCACTCTCAAGCTGTTAACTACTAAAAAGTTTTTCCAATTTCAGTAAATACTTTTAGGTTACCATTAGAGAGATACAACGGTCTCCAAGTCTGTATTACAATGAAAGGCCAAACCTTTCACTCAGCAGTTCTCTGTTGGCAGCTTCACATCCCATTCCTCACTGATGGCTTCATGCTCTCGTTTGTGTTAATAACGGCAACCACAGGCATCTTGCCTGGAAGAATCTGAATCCAAGTTGTTCTGGGGGAAGGGGTAGGTGTTTGTTGGTCTTGTTTTCACAGTACTCTCCCAAGCTATTGAGGAGAGAGTTGCACTGTAGCCATGCAGGCCACAGGAACTACCCGACTGTGCACGTGGACCTACCACGTGGAAACAGTGAATTCTCCGACTTTGAATTTAGATGTCTGCCAGTGTTTTGGCTGGAAGCTGGAAAAACATCCTTGGGAATTGATTTAAATCTGGAATCAGTCTGAACATAAGGCAGGCTGACTCATTCGCTACGTTATAAAATCACCATAGTTCAACTTCAAAAGGGCAGACTCTACAGCCACCTCTGTTCAGAGTCACTACTATGCAAGCAATCTAGGGAACAATGTGGGATGGGACAAAGGCCCTAGTTCTGCAGATTCCAAGGTCCTTTCTAGGCAAAGCATAGTGAATAACTTGACGCTACAGTCAAGTAATACAGGTTCCATCTTGTCATAACCAGATTTATTTCTCTGCAAGCCTCGCAGGGGCACCAACTCTGCTACAGACACATCAAGAACCTCGGCACTGGAAAAAAGGCCTCTGCAAGTGCTCTTTCCTTATAGAATAATTTCACGTCACTAGTTTCCCTCAAAATTCTCAGGCTACCCAGAGAGGGTGTGGAGTCTCCTTCTCTGGAGACATTCAAAGCCCGCCTGGATGCGTTCCTGTGTGATCTGATCTGGGTGTTCCTGCTCCGGCAGGGGGATTGGACTAGATGATCTTTCCAGGTCCCTTCCAATCCCTAACATTCTGTGATTCTGTGAGTATCTGCATCAGAACCTTATATGTCTGGCAACGGAACACAGCCAGCCTACGTACCAGACAGAGACCACTTTCCTACCTTTGTCTTGTTAGGCTGACTGGTCATGCACAAGCAGGGACTAATTTGTCCCCTGCTGCCTCCTATAAAGAACACCACCTAGGTTTAGCTGGGCACTTGCAGCACTACCGTGGCTGAGCAGGAGGCAGAACAATTCCAGAGAAGTGCAGCAGCATTGGGATACAGATGGTGAGGCTACTACACTATTAGACTGCCCTAGAAAGGAAAGGGCAAACAAGAAAGAAAAGTACAGCTTAGAAGCGCACAAGAAAAAGAAATACTATATTTTCCAAAGAAGCAATCAAAAGATGCTCATCCACATGCTGCTTCTGGAGAAAGTCCAGAGAAGGGCTGTAAAGATGGCCCTCTAGCAACACAACTATTTCACTGCAGGCAGTTGTCAGCTTGAAATAAGGAGAATAGACACGGTTTTAGTTCAACAGTCAACTTCCAGTACATGGCTTTGGTCTCTTTTAAGCACAACAACATATACATCACACCACGTACAAGCAGCGAAGAGGCACCCAGCCATATGGAGGTGCGCGATGTTCCACTGGATGCCATCACTTTTACCCCAAGGACAAAGTAAGGTTAGAACTAGGGAAAGGTCTCTGAAAATACTGATGACCTTAATACTGTTCAGTTTAACAGCTACTTTCTCCACAGGCTGACTTCAGGCTAACAGTTTTTATAACCCAGCTGATAACTGGGCTCACACTGTTCACCGTTTACGATTTAAAAGAACAGTAGCTAGATGACCTTCTGATGATACCAGCTCATTGCTTTTGGATAGCTATTACAATTAACTGTAACCACAGAACAACCAACCTGTTCACTTCGGATGACTTCAAAAATACACGGCTTACAAAACACATGCGCGCAGCGTGTTATCACAGGATGAGTCAGGGATTCCAAGCAAACTGCACATTCTTCGTCTGAACCAGAGCTCAGAACCAACTTCATTTTACTCACTAATGTCTCACGCAGTTCTTCAGGAGTTTTATTATCTGCAAAAATAGAAAGATACTTAAAAACAGATATCCATCCAGGAAACACTCCGAGCTGGTACACATCAGCACCTTTCCATTGGTCAAAATGCAACTAGGACAATTTACACACGATGAGGATATAGCCTACGATGTACAGAAACAGAAGATACCAAATGCTACAGTAAATTCTATCCTACTATTTCAAAACACATTAAGAATAATCTTAATTGGAAAAATCCTAACTAGAACTCAAAGAACCTTGACTGCATGCTCAGTGATAAGTACACATGCGACACAATGCCTAAAAACAAGCAGTTTTCAAATGGCAGCTGTTCAAGTAGTAACAGTACTACGGAGATGACATTATTTATATGTACATTTATAGTTCAGATTGCTTTATTTTTTAAGTAAAGAAATTCAAATCATACTTACTAGTTACTAATTAATTTCTAAATAATTATTGAACAATTATCCCACCATTGTTCCATACTGTATTTTTCAGGAAGATAAATGACAACCTTCTAAAAAACGTCCTGACCGTATCTCATTGGTCTTCGGGTTTCCTGAAAAATCACACCTATACCAATGGCACCTCAAAATAGGATTTTTTAAAAATATTAAATTTGAGAATTCTCAAATTTAGAGTATTTCAAACAGACTATACTTTCTTCTGAAAGAAATACATATAATTTTTAACACTGTGCAGCTATACAGTTATGTCTTGTCAAAAATAAAATTTCACTGTCCTTTCAGTCCTCTGTGTTCACCCTTCCTTACATCCATAACAAAGTAAACAGCTTCCTATTCTGCTGAAGGGGCAATGGTTCTGCTGACATGGCTTCCAATCTACCAGCCATTCCTCAAAGCTCCTCTACATCTTCTCTCCTAGGGCAAAGAAAAATATTTGCTGTAATAGCACTTCTGTAAATTATTACAACAACAGACACACCGCCTTTTAACAAGCCTTTTGCATTTGGCTCTGCAGAGGTCGTCTTCGGTCATTTCTGTATGGGCTGTCAAAGCTTATTAACTCCTGCTTCTAACCCTTTGTAACTACTCATACTTCATTGCTTTCATTCATATTTGAGTATGTGCTCGAGCACCCACTTCTTAAACAGAGTCAACATGTTATAGTATGAAAAAAAATAAGAGGAACAAACCTCAAAGTTCAATAATCCAAGCTGAAAGGAGGAAGGCTGAAGCTAGAAAGCTTGGAAAACACAGGAATGTGTTTCTGTTATTGAATACAAAGTGCAAGGCCTCTTTTTAGAAACACAGGAACCAAAAGCATTCACTCACCAGCTGAAAAACTAGATGATGTATTTATACAAAGATGAGGATGACAACAAAGCTGCCTCAGCCTGAGCAGGACACCAAGGACGTCAGCATAGTGAGCCAGCACAGTCCCTTCACTGAAAAATCTGAACAAGAGTTTTATCATTAGTGTGAAATGCAACAGCCTGAAGTAACAGATGACATCAGGTGACCAACTTTAGCTGTAAGAATGACGTTCTGCTTTTTCACTTTCCTGTTTGAATATATTTTCTCAAATCCTCTTCTGAAACAATGTACAAAATGCTCCCAGTAGCATGTCCTACTAGAAGAAATGCTAACACGTGGTGACAACAATTTTAAGGCCATTCATAGAATCACAGAATGGCTAGGACCTTAAAGCCCATCCAGTCCCACCCCCTGCCATGGGCAGGGACACCTCCCACCAGCCCAGGTTGCCCAAAGCCTCATCCAGCCTGGCCTTGATCCCCTCCAGGAACAGGGCATCCACAGCTTCTCTGGGCAACCTGGGCCACTGCCTCACCACCCTCACAGTAAAGAATTTCTTCCTAATATCTAGTCTAAATCTGCCCTCTTCCAATTTAAATCCATTCCCCCTCATCCTGTCACTGCATGCCCTTTTAAAAAGTCCCTCCCCATCTCTCCTGTAACCCCCTTTCAGCTCTGGAAGGTGCTGGAAGGTCTCCCCGGAGCCTTCTCTTCTCCAGGCTGCACACCCCCAACTCTCTCAGCCTGTCCTTGCACGGGAGCTGCTCCAGCCTCAGACCATCTCCAGGGCTCCTCTGGCCCCGCTCCAACAGGTCAATATTCTTTACGTATCTGGTATCACTTGCTGTTTCTTGCAAGACAGAACTTCTAGTCCATAGTTCTGCAGTAGTCTCCACCTCACTCTTCAGACCCAAGCAGATGCCAGGCTAATTTGCAATTATCAGCTTACGGCATACAAACTGACACACTCGGCTCCTAAAGCTAACATAATCCAAACTTTCAAAACACAAGTTTGTGATATCCAACTTGAACCTTAAGGATCAAGAAAGCCTTCTACTTACCTGCTAATAGCAGCTTTGCCCTCCTGCTTCACAGACTGATAGATCTGTCTCTCTTCCTCTGTAAGCGTAACATGCTGAATAAGTACTTTGCGTTCTGGTAACTCCAAAATAGGTTTCCCTTTAACTTTACTTGTTTTAGTTCTTCTAAGGGTAATACTCCTAATCAGAGACTGTAAACGCCTAAAAATGCATATATACACCATATATTACCCATCTGGATTTTGGGGTTTTTTTCCCAGTTTATTGCATAAATACACACTCTGTACAAAATCCAAACCCAGTACTATGATATAATTAACATGAAATTGTAAATAATTTGAATTATTTAATATTTATTAATTTGAACTAAAAAATTGAAATAAGAACTGATGACACATGCATTTCAATTTTAAACATGAAACACTAATTTGTCACATCGCCCAAGCACTGCCAGTTCTACTCATTCACAAACTCTTTGGGAATACTTCATACCCAAGTCCTCCTGGAGCTCCCATTGTGACTGGACGCTGAATTGTTCTCTGCCACCACTCTTGATCAGTAAAAGGTTTCAATTTTAAGAAGGAAATAAGAGACCACAAATCCTTTACAGAGTTCTGAATAGGAGTGCCTAAACAGAAAATAAACAAACAATAAACCATGGTAAAATCTCAAAGAAACTAAAAAATACATTTTTTCAGTTGAAGTGAATGTTCTGTGCTTTCTCCAAACCATACACCATGGACAAGGTCTCTCATAGCTAGGCTGACATGTCATTAAGTATAACACATATTCTTAGTTAAAGTATTACAAAACACATAAATATCTAAGAGTGAGAAAACTGCAGCGCTCAGTGCTAGGAAGACTTGGATGTTAATCTTTCCATTTCAGCTTCACCAGCAGAGGGTACATCATCATCATCTTCTTTAAATTACATTTAAGGATCACGTGCTGGCATGGTCCCTGCCAGTTTCTAGCATGACTATTACATTTCAAAAAGCTACTGAAGTTCGGATAAGTACTGAGTGTGTGAGCTTCTAACCAGCTGTAACATGCCAGTTCGTAAATAGGTCCCTCTCCACCTGCACTTCCACCAAACCTGTGTATCAAAAATTATTTTAAAATTTGTGTCCACAAACTGAACAGAAACTAAAAAAAAAACCCCAACCCCACAAACCACATAAAACCAAGCAAACAAAATAAAAAACAAACAAAAGAACATACACCTAAATTGCTGTTCAAAGACAAGTTTAAAAACATTCCAAGTGAATCTGACACAGATGGACATTAACCATCTCCCTCAAAAAGCCAAAGTGGAAACACCAAGCGGGAAACACAAGACAGTGTTACACTAAGAAGATCTGCACTGCATTTCTTCCGGTGTCAAATATTTTACCTGTAAGTACCCATCTTCTGTGTCCCTCCAGATTTAAGGCAGCTTTAGTCTGCTGAGCATTTGGATTTCGTATAGTATGCCCCTCATCCAGCACAATTCTCAGCCACTCGACTTTGTGTAAAGGGCTGTCACCTCGGACCTGAAACATGGGATTTTTTACATCTTTGACTCCAATTAAAATCCTTTTTTGCAGTTTGGGTTAAGCAAGCTATTAACATAACAATTCCGCAATTAATAATGGATAGTATTTATTTGCATCTTGTTTACTTATCAGCACAGAAGAGCAAAACTTTTAGATTTAATAATTCCTGGAAAACGTTACCACTCTTCTCATACTTGAATAGGAGGAATGAGCTACTGCAAAAGTAAGCTAAGCCTGAAAAGAAGAAAGGCTTCAAAGACAGAGAGATATGGAAAATGGATCAGAGAGCAAATTAAAAGTTAATATTAAAGATGTCATCTTCAGGCTTTTAAAATGGCTGGAAATTCTATGAAAACATCACTTCACAAATACATCTCATGCAATGAGCTACTTGGATGCAGCCCATGTGCAAGAACAACGGTGGAATTATGTTTTTATATGCTCCATAGCCTTTGAGTTTGACAGAGGAAGGCAGAAATGGGAGCCTCATGGCCCTGAGATTCGGGGAGATTTACATAGTTGTCATCCTTTCCTATCCTTAAACTGCCATAATTGCAGCCAAATAATCTCTACAGGAGCAATCAATAAAAAACTCCCTTCGTTACCACAGCAAAGTATGTAAAGTAAAACTGCAGCTATAACCTTTTGACTGCCTGCCAGAATAGCGCTCAACCACACTGCCACCATTAGCCCAACACCGTGTGTCTTGAACGGTAAGGGATCGTCAAAGAACAGTTTTTCTCATCTACTTACTCCGTAATCAGTAGCTAAGATGTTGTACGTTGTCAGTACAATGTCTTGTTTTGAAAGAACTGATGGGTCTTTGCTACGGTCAGAACCATAATAAACATAAATATTTACATGAAAATCTTGGTGGATATGTTGTTCAAACTGGTCCTGAAAGAAAAGTTGTCAAAAGTCATCCGAAAGATACTGCATTATTGCATGATCTTTACAACAAAACTCTTGTTGCCTTAACTAAAAACCACTTCCTCTAGCTCTGTGACATTCTACACCCACTTATACAACAAAAGCAATTTCCATTTCGGTTTCTTTTTTATGTCTCCACCCAGGTGAGAAGAGGAACCAGGAGAAGTCACCTCAGTCATTAGTAACAGACACAGTATCACATTCTGACAGCTCTAGCTCTACTTCTTGCACACTTCTTGTCCATCCATCAAATTAATATTTTTCCAATTCGGCCACCAGGATGTCGTGTGGGACAGTGTCAAACACTTTGCAGAAGTCCAGGTAGATGACATCAGTTGCTCTTCCTTTGTCCACTGATGCCGTAACTCCATCATAAAAGGCCACCAAGTTTGTCAAGCATGATTTGTCCTTGGTGAAGCCATGCTGGTTACTAGTCACCTCTCATTCATTTTCCACGTGCCTTAGTAAAGCCTTCAGGAGGATCTGCTCCATGATTTTGCCAGGCACAAGTTGAGACTGACTGGCCTGCAGCTCCCTGGGTCATCTTTTTTAGCCTTTTTGAAAATGGGGGTTATGTTTCCCCTTTTCCAGTCAGTGGGAACTTCACCACACTGCGTGACCATTCAAATATGATGGTTAACGGCTTGGCAACTTCATCCGCCAGTTCCCTCAGGACCTGTGGATGGATCTCATCAAGTCCCATGGACTTGTGCACCTTCAGGTTCTAAAGAAGGTCTCGAACCTGATCTTCACTTATGGTGGGTGGATCTTCCTTATCCCAGTTATCATCTTCCCTTTCTGCAACTTGGGTGGTGTGGCCAGAGCCCTTGCCAGTGAGGACCATTTATATTCCTTGTATTTGCTCTGTGAAGCACTCATCATACAGTAATCTCAACAACCAATAAAAATCAACAATTCGATTTTTAAAGCACCAGACTCACAAGTTTTCTTTTTAAATACTTATTTTAGTCTTGAATTGATAAAAAGAGTACTTTTTTTTCCTACACTATTTGATATTTTCCGATTTTATTATTTCAATGTTTTACCTACAGCCTAAGATTAGATTCTTTCCTTTTCTTATTAATGTTCTAACCACAGACAGCAAAAATTTTGAAATGAAACATAACTTGAAAGTTAATGACATCCCCTTAATATTTGTATTCAAAATGTCATGAAAACAAAAAAAAATAATTAATACAGAGACAGAGCTAGAAGGGCCTTTCAGCCTGTTCACTCTAGCAGACCTACCCCTACAAATCTCCAACAGGATCACCAAGTCACTGCACGCCTCTAGGAATGAAATGTCACCTGCATCATCAATAAAGTACAGTAATATGTTATTCTGAGCATGCAGGAAGGACCCGTCTCCTCCACCTTCCTCGTCTGGTTTAAGAAGTTAAATCACAGAAGTTCCAGAAGTGCCAAAGTGAATCTGCCTAGTCAAAACCAGAGCATGGAAAGTGAGCTCGCTCTTCCTGATAGTGGTGAGCTCTCTACTCATGGAACTGCACTCTCATTAGGTTACTGCTCCAATTTTTAAATTTCTATCAAATAAACCTCCCTTGTGAAAGCAGCTCTGTTTCATAAAAAAGGAAAACCATGACCTTTTACTAGCGTGAGAGACCACAGGGAGTATTATTTCTACTGCACCACAATCAACACATCTCACATTTAGACATTGAAACAGCTGAGCACTTACCATCCAATTGCTTAAGACAGATAGTGGACACACAATCAGTGTTGCTCTGGGGCCTCCATCAGGATATTTCTTCTCAAGTGGCTGAACACTAGCAGCACCTAAGAAAACAGAATTTATATTTAGTGTCATAACAGTTCACTTTAAAGCAAAGTAGAAGTTCAAGAAACTTATGGTTCTCTTAAGTCCTTTCTAAATTCCTTCACTTGAAGAGCACCAAAGCAATTTACAAAGACATAAGCTTCATTTATTAGGTCAAATACGTACAACACTCAGAAATTAATATTATCTGTTTATCCCTTCATTACCTTTTCTCTTGGTTTGTCTTTTTAAACAAGTGGATGAAGGTAGAAGAACAGATGCAAAGCCTGGATCTTCTTGGATAACACAGTAAGTTTCTGCAAGAAGCCAAACAGATTTTTCACACCATGCAGAGCATATGCATGCATTTATTTTTATGACATGCTTCATAAAAGCCAAACCTGTTAACCTAATTACTTCTCCTCTCCAATAAAATAATGTACAGCATCTCGAGTTGGGAGGGACCCACAAGGCCCATCACGTCCAACTCCCTGCTCCTTGAAGGACTACCTAACACTACACCATAAGGCTAACAGCATCATCCAGGTCTCCCCTGAACTCTGACAGGCCTGTGTGCAGAAATATAGTAACTTACGCGTCTATTGCAGGTTATGAATCTTCAGAGGAAGCATGTGTTTCACTCCAAGTACTTCAAACCTGAACTTAGCTGCTTACTCCAGAGTTCCTGTAGCCCTTCATTTCTCTTCCATGCAACATACTTAGTTCAACAGATGACACGTGTTCCTGCCTCTTCATGATCATGGTTCGGGTATTTACCACAAGAGACGGACTTAATTTTTTTGAATTTGTTTTTCCAACCCTAGTGTCTTGACAACAAGCCTATGTAAAATTCTAACAATCTTACCAGTTCTGTTTTTCACCATCCACCTGGCCCTGCTTGTAGCTTTTTATACCATAACTCATTCATCTAGGGAAACAAACTACAAAGGACTAAAACATTGCTTTCCCATTCAGCAATTTCTAAAATTTTCTGCTTTAAAAATTGTAAACTTATAAATTTTTTGCTTGGTTGAATACAAGAAAAAAAACACCAAGCAAACAAACAAACAAACAAACCCAAAACAACCAATTAGTTTAGTTAATTCCTTTTCCAGTTAATCAGAAATCCTAATCAGTTTGGCTTGGGAAAGAAAGAAAGACACCAGGTGTTACAGTAAACAATTAACAAAAAATAAATCCTTACAACTTACTTTGTGTTTGTTGCAGCAGCCACTCTTCAGACTCTCCCAAGTTACTGCTTCCTGAATATCTGGGTTTCTTGGCTTTATTTCTAAAAAAAGACAGAAAGACAGAAAGGAAGAAGAAAGGCAGAAAGAAAGACAAAACACCCATGACTCTACTACTGCTGGAATTTACACATTAAACCTCAAGAGCATAAAGCAACTGAACTTGATAGTGCAAATAAGATATCACTGTAATTTGAAATTTTTCTCTTTGCAAGGGTTAGAAAAAGGGAAAGCACAGAACACAGAGCTGCAGGGTGAACGATGCTCATAAAACTTGGCACAGATTATCACTGAAGTTCACATCAATCTCAAGAAGAGGCTAGTGTGGTGCAAAGGTTCAAGCACATTAGTAGGCTTCACAACGTCATCCGCTCAAAGCTGTCTCTCTGTCAGAAGCATGCCTGTAAAGTATTTCTTAGCCACTTTAAAAACCCAGTCAATACTAGAAGAAAGATTATTTCACAGACAGTTTTTCAGATGCCAGACACTGATGTTGTTAGACACCTTTACTACTGCAGGAGACACGGAAGGAGGTAATGCTTTTTGAAGTGCACCACAGATACAGGACACTCATGGTAACCGTAAGCAGAAGTACAGCATACTAAAAGGTGAGGAGAGAGCAGGAACGCATTTTAGGCTAAGGTTACTCATAACCAAGACCTCTCTGTTTTCACTCACAATCTACACAGCATACCAACAAAAAGATTATTGCATTACACACCTTTTTGGAAGAGAACTTGAGTGTTTCAACGGAGTAGTTTCACACTGTTCTACGTCAGAAACACCAGGCTCCATCACACTGCTAGAGTCTTCATAAAGAAGAAATTGGTATTTATGAAAAACATAGCCTTCATCTTGGTTATCAAACCAACTTTAGCATAACTTGATCAAGAACAAGGACAAACTTCCTTTAAAACCACCTTAGTTCCGCATAGGACAAGTACTACTGATACTGCAATCACAAATGAAAAATAAAAATACTCTTAAAACAATCTTAGACATTTACAAAGTCATAAAATGTGCACTGAGCTTGCAGGTGGTCAAAACCAAAAAAATTGTCAGGAAACAAGGAACCAAGTGTAAGCATTGTACTGTTAACAGTAAGGTTAAAGTTCTATAAAGAAGTTTTAAATAATGCGAAACGGTAAAGGTTTTTTTTACAGGTCAAACCTTACTAGTTAATGATTCCTACATTGCCTAAGACTAAATGAATAACAGCAACATTAACAGAAAAAACATGGTAACATCACAGATGTGTGTGGGGTTTTTGAGGGGCTGCAGGGGAGGTTGTTTTGTTGTTTGTTTTTTTTTTAAGGTCTTCTATCAGATAGCGAACAAAACATCAACTCTGTGCTCTGCCAATAACAGCATACCAGAAGCAAATGCAAAAAAGAAAACACATTAGGACAGAGCTGACATCAAAACTGAAAGCCACAGTGCTTGCAGAAAGAGCTTGCTGTAACTCGGGTAAGTAAATTCATGCTCAAATCCCAGATTTAAACTTCAGTAAATATTTTTTTAATATTAAAAAAAGTTTAATACGATCCTAAAAAACGGCAAAACTTGCAAAGACTCAAGAAACAGTTATCAATTTAATGTACAATAGAATGAGAAATGGGGGCAGGGGCCTGTAAGGCTTTGGAAGTCATCATCATCACTTTTTCAGATTAAATAATAGTAGAAACAGGTTCTCCCCTCACTGCTGTAAATAGTAACTTGTTAAAATGCTTGATGCTCTGGGGAAAAAAAAAAACCCAACAAACAAAAAACCAACAAACTTCTGATTTTCTGGTTACAGCATTTTCTCCCTTCCAGAGTATCAATAAAAATGACTTTCACCAGAGGCAGTCCAAACTGACGTGTTCTCTCCTTATCAGTCCCTTTCACTTCTCTTGTGCTATCAGTTAGGCAATCTGTACTGAAATTCCTTGCAGGGTAGGACAGCAAGGGAAAGTTACTCCAAGAAAACTTCAAGCCCCATACATTTCTTCACTCATTTTCAAGAGCATGATGAGTTACAGAACACACTCACAGCAAGGAGAATTTTTAAATACATCTATAAACTCTCCCAATACAATCTGAAAACTACAGTTGTGATAAAATCCTTCTAAATACTTGTCATTTGCTCATTACTTAATAATATTTTTTAAAAAGTTACTTAAAACAGAACCTAATTACAGTTTAGCTACCAATGTTTAAAGCAGCAAGATTCTAACAGATCCTTCAGTGCTTCTGTTTTATCTACCAGGAAAGAAAAAGGAAAGCCAAAGGAACCCAGAATCCATTCCTGGACGTGGTAACTTTCCTGGCAGGGTGCAACTTTCTCACAAGGCACTTAATCTTCTCATATGCTAAAGGTATGTTTTAAGTACTTCTCTGTGATATTCAGTTTGTCAAGAGTTTGTGAAGACTAGCACTGGCCACAGGCTGAGAGTACCCCAGGCAATCACATTAATTATCACGCAAACATTACTGGACTGTTCACAGCTTGCTGTCACCTTTACACAGTCTGCGTCCAGCGTTGTTCATGCTGGTAGTACCCGGTTCCTATTGAGAAATGGAAACTTTTACTCTTTAACGTAGCAACCGGAAAAAATGCCAACAATTATTACACTAACCTGACCAGCAATTAAGTATTGCTCTGAAACATGAAAGACTTGCTCAGTGGCAAGTCAGTCACGTAAAAGGTGCTGAAAAAGCAATATTTTTTTTAGTAGTCACATACAGAGTTCACATGAAACTGCAGAGAGGCAGAGGAGAGAAACTCAGTCTATACACCTTCCCTAGAAAGAAAACACACTAATAACATCTCCCAGTCAACATTCTGAGGTCGAATACAAAGCACTATTTTGTTAAATTCAGACAAGTATGGTAAACTGAAACAAAACACCCAGCCCTAATACTGTCACGGGATATTGCACCATGGATCACCTAATCCTAGCACGTAGTTTATTCCATGGTTTTGAAAATCGTATCATAATGACAGCAAAAAGCACCTGAACTACACTGCCTAAGAAGAGTTGGCACATTGGTGTTAATTCACTAACTGAAGTTTCCCCTCCTCTCTTCATTTCAAACATTTGGCAAAAAAAACAAACAGAGATTTATTTATTTACTTATGTACTTTATAGCAAGACCTTCTGCTTGCTGTTTTGGTTGTTTCAGGCACTTCCTTCAAACCAAACAGGAACTATGTATGCACACCCCAAGAAAAAACACCACTTCTCTTTGGGCAGTCACAACTTGCCTACAGGAGAAATTTATAAGAAACTTAAGAATTTATAAAACATTGAAAATGTTTATGCCTTCATAAACCCTTCCTCAGAGTACACTTAAGCATAAACTCCTACGATGACACAGTCTACAGCTCAGTTACACACTCTGAAGTAACATAATCCACCCACCTTCAACTAACCTACCCTATTCTTCCTCTTTATTTCATGTACTTGAATAACTTTTTCTACAAAATGTATACAAAGTTCACTGTACAGAAGTTTACTAGGCTCAGGTTTCTTAACATCTGTTATATTAACTCTGTCAAAACAATCTTTTTGTTCCATCTCACCTCATAAAACTTATCACCTGGTATCTTTCCAACAGGAAGAGGCTTGCCGTCTTGAAAATTTGTGAGAATCAATGCAATAGTAGTAAGTGTTTTACCCTGCATAGCAGAGAAGAATGTCATATTTTCCACGGATTAAAACAAACCAAATAACCAACCAATCAAGAAACATGCACACATGTTCTGTATTAAAAAAGAAAAAAAAATAATCAAGATTTGTAAGTATTATTACCAGTCCCATATCATCAGCCAGTATTCCTCCATGAACATTCTTAGGTCTCTTCTTTTCTGCAAAATTTGTAAGTGTGTTGTAATAGAAGTTACTTCTCTCTTCCCAAAATGGTGGCAAATCATCACTGTTCTCACGTGAAACCATCCAAGCTAAAGCCTGCTTCTGATGGGGAAGCAGGAGTGTGCCAACAGCCTGCAAATTAAAGAGATACACTAGACTCTATTTGCACGCTAAATATGACATTCTATTTTTGAAAGAAATTTTTTTTTATAAAGTACTTTGTCTCTACTAAATTTTTTTCCAATTCAAGCACCTCCTGTGTCCAGACAAAGCTAAATATGCATCTAGATGTGTAAGTATCTATATTTTTATAGAAAATAGTTTCTAGCTTAAGAAATACCTCTGCTCCTTCCATTTCACAAGTTTTATCATCTTCCTTCAGATCGTCAAACAACTTGTCAAATTCACTTCGAAGCTGCATAAATGAACATAAAAATGGCTATTAAAATTACTGCAATTAAAAATAACCTCACTAAATATTCAATGACTCTATTAAATTACAGTGTAGATGGGTCTACCACTTTAGACCTGATTTGCTGGAATGTATTTGTGAGGTTCAGCTATATAAAAATTAAGCTCAGTTTTTCCAAGACAAACACGTGCCAATACAAGCAAGAGCTTGCGATGAATGGCTAAATGTATTCAAATCCTTGTACAACACTCACTAAAGTAACTACTTCACTCTAATTCGAAAGAGCAAAGAAAAAGCAAAACCAAAATCAAACCGCCACTCAACCCTTTACGCATCACCCCAGGCCAAATCTGAAGATAAAGTCCAGAAGTCCTATTTTATTTTCATTTGAGAATTTAACATACTTGTTATCTGGCAAAGCATTAGGACAGAGAAAAGAAAATGCATCACCACAACGATGTGAAAAAACTGTTGAACTACCAAAGCCTCCCAAAATTACACGGGACCCAAAGCTGCCACAGCGAGAACATCTGCTTACAGCATAAAAATGAAAAAGCTCAAAAGTTCAAGATGACTTCAAAGCAAATCTGTGCTCCAGAAAAGAAAAAGTGACAGACTTCGACTTCACAAGCACTGTTTTACTGATGAAAAAGTTAAAGGACCCCACTGCTAAAATCCCAGCCTCCAGGTGTTGAAATACGAAATGCAAACCTGTTCAGTTGTCAACTGCACAGCAGCATGAACTGGAGCGCTGTAACTCGGACCAGCTCTCCCAGAAATCCACTTTGATCCAAAACCACATTCTGAACCTACTTGCCATTAAAAAGACAGTATGTTGAAACACAACGATACGATGACTTCCCAATCTCAGCCTTCACTGGCTCATGAGTGACAACGCTGACCAGACTGCGGGCTGTAGGACAGTATCTTTCACCACTTGTCTCTTAGGCTCAACTTATCCTTTACCTTCAACGGGCCGGAAAGGCTTCCCACAAAGCTTCATATAACGCACATGCAACGAGCTATGGGTTGGGATCCTTCGAGATGGCAAACATGTTTCTTAAAAATTGTGTTACACGAAATTTGACTTGGTAAGGGTATGATGACTGAGAATGCAAAATGCTTTTTTACTCCAAACTCTTTTTCTGCCAACTATGTGCAACGGAACCTATAAGATAGAAACTGAAATTTTGCTATACGTAGAACAGATCTATCCCTCACCAAGTGCTTATTTCTGCACACATCCTTACTCCTGACCACCGCTTCTTCCACAAAGGCTAGTTCCAGGAGCGCAGGTGCTTTTTGTGCAAGGCTGGCTCTGCAAAGCATCAGGTCTGCTAAACTTATTTGTTCAGAGACATCTAATCTCTATTTGCTCACACCTCACTAGCAGGATACACATCCTAGCACTCTGCTAAAAAAGCAGCATTGTCCCTGAAACTCTCACCTATGAAAGGGTCTAACCTGTTTCTTAAAAAATCTTTTTTCAAGTTTGCAGAACTTCAGGGAATCATTATGGATTTTTAAGGAACTTATATTTCTGAGGTCACTCAAATGCCTCTCCAATTGCTGGCAGGTAACATAAAAGGTAGGATACAGAAGTATACTTCCTATGAGGTTTAAAATTAATAGCTGTGGGCTCTGCATCATTCCCCAACTAAGTTTCAAAAAATCATTTTGTGAATGACAAGACTATGACGAGGATTAAGGTGTTAAACATTTCCTCCAACCAGTGGCAAATTCAATCTGAATATTTTAAAGAGGAAAAAAACCCCAAAACTTCAAGACTTACCTTTCGCAGGAGGAGCCAATTTAAATCCATGCCTTTTTAGCTGATCTAGCACTGCTTCCTTGTTTTCTTCTCTTCCCCAAAAGCTCATTTGTACAGGCATGGTAAAGGTATTTTTTGCTCCATAAGGGACAACCCTAGTAAAAAGCAGGAAAAAACCCAGAGCAGTAATCTTTTAATCGTTTTATTTTTTTTTATAATAAATCTTGTTATTTCTTCAGCAAGAGGTCCTCCAAAGTGCTTATTTCCATCAAAACACAGAATGTTCCAGAGAGGTGTTAGTACTCATACTGTGTAAACCTTTTATACAAACCACCACATTCAAGAGTTCTGCAACAATCCTTAAGGAATCTGCTCTCACTAGTGTCTCTGTATCTTATCACATATGGGAAAGAATGAACTGGATGCAAGCAGTTCAACAGAAGAATAATGAGTCTGAAAACATGAAGCTTCAATCATACTACCAAGAGTTGTCATTTCCATCAAAAGATAGTTTTCAGAATTTGCTCATGTAGCAATAAAAAATATTTCATAGAACCAAAAAGCAAGCATAATCTTCACACTCACCCTTCAACTAATGCCAGTTTGTTGTCCATAATGCCAGCCAGCGCTGCCGCTAGTTCTTTTTTTATATGGCCTACCTGGTCTCCATTCACATTATTTACTTTCACTGCATTTTTATCATAAGGATTATTGGGCTCCCTCTGAAGTGCAACCATTTCATTGTTATTAACCTAAGAAAGCAAAACAAATACCAGAACACATTCACTTAGTTGCAAACTATTTGCAGAAATATCTAACATACATTTACTTAAATACTGTGAAGCTTAATTTGGTACAGCATTCTGTCCAGTCAAATACCCCACTACTTATTCAAAATACTGAAAGCTTTACAGAACAGCTACCTGACAGATGTCAGCAATTTCAAAAGTATTCCTGAGGGTAAGAACTACCTTCAACTGGTAACACGTTTAGTAAGGGAACAAACATCCCTTTTTGTCCATGTAAACAGTTCAAAGACCTATCTAATGTCTTGTTTTCAGTCACTTTCATTCGCCTCATGTAGATAAGCAGAGATAACCAGGTAACTAAACCAGATTTGAAAGCTTGCTACCTTAATTAAATTTGGAATGAAAGTTTTAGATTAAGTACCTCCCGTGAAGAATGTTAAATACAGAAAGTTACGGGAAAAAATCTATTAAAGTTATACCTGGTCAAAAGCTCTAGGAATTTTTGAAATGTAACTAGAAGTATTTTTTCTGAAGCTAACAACAACTTTCTCTTCTGTTTTATAATTTATCGTGCACTTACAATCCCCGTGTAGTATCGTAATCCAACAACACTTCCTCGCAAAGTTCCATATAATATAGCTGAGTCTGTATCCTCCTCTGTTCCAGAAGTCTCACCTACAGAGAGGAAGTCTTCCAACACAGGACTGGAGTAAAAGTCAGAAGAGGAAAAACTGGAATAGTTTCTCTCTCTGCAAGTTTTATACTGAGAGCATCCTCTTGCAGGATCTCTGCAGAAAGACAAAGTGTGAAATATTTGACAATATATTTGATAATAATTATATCATTATTATTTCCTTGCAATCTATTTTACCCCTTTATATAAGGTTACCTATAAACCCCAGTTTTACAACTTTGTCCAGTTAGTGTTTACCTGAAAACACTAAAAAAGAGTTTTCTCTTAGAAGAAAACTTTGTGATTTTTTTAGTCCCCTATAAATTCCTTTAAGCCAATTACAATAAAGAGCTGACAACTGACTAAACTACGGCACTTGTGCATTCTGCCCTACCTTCCCTTGGATTATCTTTGTCAACATTAAGAATTCTCCATTTAGTTACATCTCTAATTATATCCGCCACAGCAACATTTCCATGTATTTTCCTAACAATTTTTTTTCGTCCAAGAAAAAGGTTAAAAAACCCGTTTGTAGCGGATTAACTCTGTTTATGCCTATGACCACAGAAGGTGAAATGCTAAAACGGTTCCCTACGGATTTACTAAGTTTACCCTCACATACCGACTTCTATCACTAATACCTTATAATAACCTTCAGTGTAACCGGCTACCCCAGCCCAGCGCGGGGCATTACGCTGCCCGTGTCCAGCACCAGCTCCCAGCGGGTGACGGACACACGCCACTGCGCACCGAGATGGAAACACATCTGGCCACGCAGTGAACGCACAGGTACGATCCAACACTAACAACTGTTTTAATCGAGTAATAGCAACAATAAAACCTCAACACAAATTTCAGCTGATGTAACAACCGCGACCTTTGGACACCCCACAGCCACCCTGCGGCGTTGCTGGATTCGTTTAAGGGTGCTGGCAATAAAAACAGTTTCCACAGACTAGTTATTCAAGGCTTGGCACAGTAAACTCCCCGTTCTTCTGCAAATGACATCTGAGGTGCCTGTATCACCGGCATTCCGCTTTCTCCGACAGAAGAACGAGCCGGTAAGAGGCCTTGCCCCGAGCTCAGGGCAGGGGGGTTCACCACAAACCACCGCGGCCCTGCCCGGCTCAGCACCCCGCCGGGAGCCCCACCAGAACGCGGCAGCCCCACTAACGGCCCCGGCACTCGGCACCGCGGCAGAGGCGCGGGGCTGCTCCGCCAGCCGCCTCCGCTCGCCCC